>WOFM01000493.1:0-60131 GCA_011428145.1 Ericerus pela
AAATTTATCCAAAAAACCACAATAAACCCTAATAGTTTTCAATCTAGTACAGTAAAACTTGGTTACTTGCAACCTCTGTAAGTGGAAAACTGGCTATCTGAAAGAAATTGACTGGTCCCTAGACTTACCTATCTTTTTCTTAAGAAATTAATCTCTTTTACTGAAATGGAGTTTCATCTTACCAGGTTTAAGTGGAATTGTTTTTAAAAACCTTCAGCCCTCTATAAGTGGAATGTTGTAATCAATTTACCTCTATATGTGGAAGTTATATCAGTCTACTTATCTGTCGGTTTAATATCAGCTCATTCATTTGTTTCTTGTCAAATGCGCATCTGTTTTCCACATGATAAATGACTTGGAAAAATTATCTGAAATGTGTTGGGATACGATTCCCTCACTACCTCACAAACACGAAACTATACATTAACCAACACTGTATGTAACATAGTATTACACTTATTCGTTTTACATGTGGGGACACTGATCGCCAACATAATGTTCTTTCCGCCACTGCTCGACGGAGAATGTTCTCCGCTCGTCAGTCGTTGTACTAATGTTGTGATTAAACATTTCTAAAAATGGAAGTCCGTGCTTATCTTCTTTGGGTAAAGTAACTAATCCTCAACTCAACATGGTAGCCAGAGCTGCGGACCAGGAAAATAAGTGTGGAAATTGAAATGTGTTTGTGTTAATGGTGTAATTTGTTAAAAGTTAAAAAGTTCGTGTTTCACAAAAGTGAAAGGCTTAGTGCCGTGTGATACCTCCATGCAAAGAGGTAGGAAAAGTTAAAAGTTCGTGAACGCAAAGTTTGGTTCCAGTGATCAAAGTAAATATCCTGGAAAAGTGAAAAAAATCTTAAACCAAGCAAATCAAAGGTAAAAGTTAATTTTAATGAAAACATCAGTGAAATCTTGGGCGCTGGTTAAAACGTCGAAATCGAGAGTTTGGTGTAAGCAGATCAGGTACAAAAGGATCCTGTGGTTTGGTAAACCAGCTTGCAGAGTCAAAAACGGCTGGCAGTTGTTCGTACTGTGTTCCGAAAAGGAAATCGAAGTCAAAAAGTCAAAAGTCTGAAAGTCGCGGAGAAAAAGCATCGGAAGTCTATGTCATCTTGGCAAGGAAGCAGCAGAAGAACACCGAAAATACGAAAAAGAACTTAAGATAAGTAGAAATTTAAAATAATTAATGGATAATTAGTGTGGTTTTATTCAAAGTTAATGGTAAAAAATTAAAATTTCAGTAAAATAAAGTAAAATTTTCGAAGTATTTTCATGTTAACTCTGAACCAAAATCAAAGGAAAGTTGAAACTTGAAAGGCACCATTGGTAACCTTTCAAACTTTATCTTGTTGGTCGAGAGTGGTCGAAAAAAGGAAATATTTGTTGAATGAGCTACACTTAGCACAACAAAAGAAAAATAATTGTACAACTATTGACTTTGGTGACAGATTTTTCCTGTTCACGATTTACAAAGAATATTTTCAATCGATAAAAGATAATGAATTATTTTCTTTTCAGCATTAACCTTTTGTATTTCTGTTGAATAATTTTTGCCTTGAAATTTAATTTATGTCTTAACGTGTTCAACAGAATCATTTTTGTTCAGGAACAAGATCCAAAGCTTAAACCAATTTGATTTAAAACTTTTTGGCGATAAAGTACTAGTAATTCGATCGATTGAAAAGAAGTAGAAACAACGGTGGAGAGATCAACTCATCGTCAGCGGCAGATTTCGTGAGATTTAATTTAGAACATTGATTAATTATTAAGAATTATAGTATAATATTTTAACTTGCATTCCCGATCGAGCGGTTAAGACCGTGTTGTGCATTATTGTGCGGTTGAGACCGTGTTACCCCCTAGATTTAAGTTCTCGTGTTTCTGAGGTAGGAAATAAACCCTCTGTGGGGACATTACTCGTATGAGGTTTTAGGGGCTCGCACCCCTCGACGACAGTCGCCGCCCAAAGGCTGGCAATATTCGTCTCTATGACGTTAAACAAATACACACGAATGCGTTTGTATGTTCGTACCTGTATGTACGTACAGGTAAGATACATCGTACGAGTCGAGATCAATTAGCTGACAACGATCTCGGTAATGTCACGACTCGGTACCAAACGCACTGCGTCGTTTCTTATCATCTTGACGGAGACAGGAAACGACGCAACGTATGACATAATTACGTATACATACGTACGTATGTGTGTCCGTGTGCGTGTGCCAAATTCGGTATATAAACTCTCAGAACCGGCTCAAAAATCGCCAGTGTTCGCCGAGGATTTGGCTCTCCCATACTTATTCGTATGAAGTGGCAGAACACGCAAATACTGTTGAAGACCTTCTAGTGTGAATATCTCTCACGACAAGGTATTCCACAGTGGTGACCCCGACGTGATTTTTTGGCTACGTCGTGGGTGTCTAGAGGCGCGTTGCGCTATAACTAAAAAGAGGCGCGGTGCGCTGGCGAGTTACTCGCTTGTAATACAAATAATTTTTACAAGATCTAGACACCTTTGGCTGTTGAAGCAGAGGTCTTGACTTTGAAAGTGGGAAATTACACCCCCCCTTCCAAATATATTTGCCGGAAGGGAACCAAGACGAGTAGACCTGGAGGAACAAAGTTGCCCTCATCCGCCAACTCCTCCAGCTTCGACCAGAGACTCAGAAGTCTTTGAGACTCCGGAAAAACAAAAACGAATCCGGAGGCCAGAAGCCTTGCGTTTGGGAGCTGTAGTAAACCCGAACGAAACTACAGCTCGGACATTAAGAAGCGGTCGTCTATTGAGCCAAGACTCCGACCCTTCAACCCCAGACCGACAAACCACGGAGTCTGGAAGACTCTTCGCAGAAAACACAAGTAAAGAAGTCCAGCACACGATGCCCAACGGAAACACGAACCCGAACCCATCATCAAACCAACCAGGAGCAGGCGGAAGTGGTCAGCCACAGCTGACCCCCGAAGTACTTGCACAGCTCTTACAGCTGTTGCAACTGCAAACACTGCAGAACCCTGCCATCCAAAGACGGAGGATAGAGATTCCGGAGTTCCTACCAAATGAAGTTGAATTATGGTTAACTCTCCTCGAGGGTCGTTTTAAGACAGAGAATCTGCAAAACGACCAGAAATACTCACACATTTGCAGCGGCATGCCCGCAGAAATTATACGCCGCATTCCGGATATCATGGAATGCCCTCCGGCGGAAGCAGATAAATACAGTTGGTTCTGCAGAAAAATAAGAAATGTGTTTGGTAAGACTCAGAACCAAATTATTGATGATGTAATGGGCGGAATGAAGATCGGAGACGACAAACCCTCCACCTTCATGGCCAAACTCAGACAAAAGGCCGATAATATAGTGTCACCGTCAGTTATTGGAAACCAGTTCTGCAAGCAACTTCCCCAACATGTTGTGCAGTGTCTGGCAGCCATAGGTACCACGGTAATAAACAATTCCGAGGACCTAGACTTCCTAGTGAAGAGTGCAGATAGTGCACTGGAACATTCGAGATCAACATCCTCGATCAGTGCAGTATCAACCGAGACCGGAGAACTAGCCCAGATTCGAGCCCAGATAGCTCAGCTGACTAGTGAAATCAAGAAGAAAAGCAATAATAATCCAAGAAACGGTAGAAACAATAACCGCTCGAAAAGCAGGAGCAACAATAGAAGTAATGACAGAAAATCCAGGTCCAGAGACCGCAAGAGCAATTCTACCAGGGGTCAGAGTCCAACTCCCCCAAGAAGAACATCGTCCCCCAAACCCCGGTCTCAAAACTGGGACGATAAATCCTGCTTCTTTCATAATCGGTTTGGCGCAGAGGCCACCAAGTGCAACAACAGATGCCAATGGTGGGGTAAATCATACAATAAGACGTCAAACTAGAAAGAGGGGTCGTCTATGCGGCTGAAGATCCCTCGAAAAAATACTCACGCCGCCTGTTCATCAAGGACAGGACAAATAGGAGACGTTACCTAATTGACTCAGGTGCTGACTTGAGCATTTTGCCAGTAGATAAAAACCAAAAGGCATTTCCTCCGAAATACTACCTCCGAACTGTGAATGGTCAAAACCTTCCAGCTTACGGAATAGAATCCAGCAAAGTAAGCATCGGTTTGCGAAGAGACATGACGTGGTCCTTCACAATTGCGGACGTTCCAACTCCGATCCTGGGTGCAGATTTCCTCGCGCACTACGGTCTGGTCATAGACCTCAAAAATGGAAAAATCATAGACAACAATACTGGTCTATGGGTGGAAGGCAAAACGCTAGCGTACCAACTGGACACCAATATATCCAGTTGCACGAAAGTCGACGAACAATTCCTACGGATTCTGTCAGACTATCCTGGAGTCACTCAACCATCGATTCGCAGGCATCCGACCTATAAACATGATACCATTCATTATATAGAAACTAAAGGACCGCCTTGCCATGCTAGAGCCCGCAGGTTACTGCCGGATAAACTCAAAGCAGCACGGGAATACTATGATCGCATAATAGGAGAAGGCATATGCCGCCCCTCGAAAAGTTCATGGAGTTCCCCAATCCACATGACCAAAAAAGCCAGTGGAGAGTGGCGAATCGTTGGAGACTACAGGGCCTTAAATGCCAAAACAGTTCCTGATCGCTATCCAGTCCCAAATATAATGGACTTCAACGCGAATATGAAGGGTAAAACGATGTTCACAAAAATCGACATCAACTGGGCATTCCACCAAATTCCAATGGCCGAACAGGACATCCCAAAGACAGCGGTCATAACCCCCTTTGGGCTATTCGAATACCTTCGAATGCCGTTTGGACTCCGTAATTCTGCACAAACTTTCCAAAGATTCATCAATGGACTGTTTATGGATTTGCCGTTTGCATATGCATATTTGGATGACATATGCATTTGCTCAGAAGGCGGTGAGCAACAGCACGAGAAGAATGTAAGAACCATCGTACAACGTATACACGCTGCTGGACTTACTATCAATGTTGGAAAAAGTTTATACAAACAATCCAGGATTGACTTTCTCGGCTATCAAGTCTCGACCGAAGGCATTTCCCCTCTGAAGACCAAGGTAGAGCCCATATTGAAATTCCCGAAACCCTCCAACGTAGCAGAACTCAGACGCTTCTTGGGGATGGTGAATTTCTACAGACGTTGCATAAAAAATGCTGCAGCCGAACAAAGTAAGCTGTTTGCATTGATAAAAACAAACAAGAAGAAAGATAAAACTCCACCCGACTGGATGCACGAAAACAATCGTATGAGTGTGTCGGGGCCGCGGTAGGCTCAGCCCTCGCAAAGTGGGAGAAGGACCAAAGACAGTAGACTCAATAAGTCCCCCCAGGCACGCGACTTATCATTTTCGCGACGCGAAAACTGGGGGGGAGTAGCTGTGGGGACATTACTTGTATGAGGTTTTAGGGGCTCGCACCCCTCGACGACAGTCGCCGCCCAAAGGCTGGCAATATTCGTCTCTATGACGTTAAACAAATACACACGAATGCGTTTGTATGTTCGTACCTGTACGTACGTACAGGTAAGATACATCGTACGAGTCGAGATCAATTACCTGATAACGATCTCGGTAATGTCACGACTCGGTACCAAACGCACTGCGTCGTTTCTTATCATCTCGACGGAGACAGGAAACGACGCAACGTATGACATAATTACGTATACATACGTACGTATGTGTGTCCGTGTGCGTGTGCCAAATTCGGTATATAAACTCTCAGAACCGGCTCAAAAATCGCCAGTGTTCGCCGAGGATTTGGCTCTCCCATACTTATTCGTATGAAGTGGCAGAACACGCAAATACTGTTGAAGACCTTCTAGTGTGAATATCTCTCACGACAAGGTATTCCACACCCTCGAAAAACAAAAATTTAATAAAATGTCACGATTTGACACAAAGAAAGTATTTGACGGGAGGAATTATGACGCCTGGAGGACCATGATGGTCTCCACACTATGCAGAGGGATTATACCCAATTATGCAGGATACTGAAACCAAAGTACTATTTTTGGGATTGGAGTTAAACAGTTTTTTAAACCCTGAATCTAGTAATACTAACCCAGCGACTCGAATGACATACTTCCGAAATCAGGAAAAGGGAAAGGCTCTCATATATCAGTGATTAAATAACGAATTAATCGAAAGAGTTAAAGACTTGAAAACAATAAACCAAATTTTAAAAGTCCTCGATGAAAGATATAAAAGCTGCACACAGGTCACATACATTAATGCGAAACAGGCATTCCAGAGACTGAAATTTAACAGCGATGGTAACATGAGAAGTTATTTAGATGTTTTCTCGAGGTCAGCCCAGAAAATAAGGGACTGTGGGAAAAATCTGGACAAGCAGGAGGAGATAGAACAGCTCCTAATCTCATTAAACATGGACTACAATATGACTAGGCTGGAGTTTAATACTTTAAGTCAGGATCAAAAAACAATTGAAACACTCCACGCCATGTTGATCGAGAGGTCGGATAGGTTATATGACGAGAAAAAGTCAAGAAATAATAATAATAATAGATTTCGTAATTTCACCAATAATAATAAAAATCAGAGATTTCAATATGGAGGAAATTACAATAGATATAATTACACAAACAGAAATCAAAACCTTAGTCAAAACGTAGATTAGGGGAAAACAAAATATAATAATAACCAACAGACAGAAACGTCTCAGTATAATAATAGTAACTATGAAAATAAAAAATATGATAACAATCAAAATCAAAATACTTTGCCAAGTTCGAGTACATTAGTTTGTTTTAAGTGTCATGGCAAAGGGCCAAAGTATGTCCGTCAAATAAAGAGGGTGCAAGACCCCAAAATAAATTAGATGGTCCTGCACAAAATACAAGATACGGACGAAGTAACACTAATAATAATAATAAAAATAAAAAAGAAAATGACGTTCAGTGGTCAATGATGATCAGATATAGGGATCAAAGACCGAATAATAACACAAATAACAAATTAATAAACCTGATAACATCGTAAGATACAAAACAGGAGTCAGATTCTAATTATGTTCCCCTAACCAAAAGAATTATGTTAGATGGTGGAGCTGTTGCTCACGTCATATCAGACCTGTCAAAACTGTCCAACCCAATAATGTTAGAAAAACCTATTGAACTGGATTGTGCCATTCAAGATACACTCCTGGTGGCTACGCATATAGGTACAATGTTTACTAGAGTGGAGAATTCAGAACGTAACCAAAAAGTCATAAGACTAAAAAATGTACATTATGTACCATCCCTCAACGTAGATCTGATGTCGGGAATTAAAATAACAGAAAATAGGGCGCTTGGCATAGATCAGAATTTCTCTGCAGCGCATATATACGTCAGAGGAATGGATGAAGTAGTTTTCTCGGCCACAAAAATAAGGGGGGTATACATGGTTAAATACGAAATTGTACTGGAATCCACAGTTAATATAATAGAAGATGAAGATGACTTAAATAAAATATGTCCTTATAAAAATGAGTCGAATAAACTGGCATGTATGCCTAATATAAATTCCCAGGATGAATGGATGGAATATGAGATAGAGGAAGAAATTATTGAGGAAAGTCAGGAGGAAGTGGAAGAGAACATAGAGAATATTAATAATAATACACAAGATAAAACAAATAATAATAATTTAAATAATAATGACATAATAAATGTCAATGACGAATGTAATAATAATGATCCACATAACAATGAGATGAATGAAGGTGGTAGCGAACTGAATGAGGATGTAGGTACGAATGGTAATAATATAGCAAACAATAATAATATAGCAGATGAAAATCAAGAATTAAGCCAGGATATAGAAAGGCTAAAGATAGATAAAAAAATGATATGGCATAGGAGATTGGGACACTTGTCGGGGAAGAACTTAAAACTATTGACAAAAGTCTCAAGGGGTATTCCAAACGGGATCACGTTTCGTGATGACGAATTTAGTCTGTGTGACATATGTGTAAAAGCAAATTCCAAAAGATTAGGACACAGTGGAAGCCGCACAAGACCCAAAAGAAAATTGGAACTCGTTTCATCGGATACTATGGGCCCCTTTTCACCAGGTATATATGGTGAAAAGTACGTTTTAATATTCTCGGATCATGCCACAAAGTATACATTTATCTCCACTATTGAGAAAAAATCAATGGTTTGTGAGGAATTTAGAAAATTGTACATGAAATTGAAGTCGAAATTCCTGGATCACCCTATAGCCACTTTAAGATGTGACAATGATAGGGAGTATCTTGACTCAAATATGAAAACATTTTGTGAGTAAAACAGCGTGAACCTTGAGCCTGTTGTTCCGTATTTGCCGGAGCTGAATGCGATGGCTGAAAGACAGAATCAAACGATTATGGCTAGGACTAGGGCCATGCTGTTCGACTCCGATCTGGATTTCAGTTTTTGGTCATTGGCTGTTTTGACGGCTGTTTATATAATAAACAGAAGCCCAACTAGGGCCAATAAGGACAATAAAACCCCGTTTGAAATGTTTTATGACATAAAGCCGGATTTATCCAATATGAGAGTTTTTGGATCTCTCGCGTTTAGACATATTCCCATAGAAATCTGTCAACAGCAGGCCACAAAAAATAAAAGAAACAAAACCAATGTTGAACATCCGAAATTGACCCAAAGATCCAATAAGGGTATATTTGTGGGATACACGAATAGTGGGTACTGTATAAGGAACCCATTAATAGACAAATCGCATGTCACTTGGGACGTTAGATTCGATGAAACGAGAAATATCACAAAAATAATCAATAAAGATAATAATAATGAAACAATACAGGAGAATAATAATATAATAGAAACCCCTGTAATATTAAACCTATTCAAATCAAGATACAAAAATTACATTGAGGACCACATCCCTCAAAAATGGGAGGATGTCGAAAACAACCCTTTTAGGGAAGAATGGCGACAAGCCATAAATGACGAGCTGAAATCACTGTCTGATATGGGCGTGTGGGAAGTTGTACCCAGGGAGAGAAATGTGAGGTTAGTAGACACAAAGTGGTGTTTCACCACATAGCCCAACAACCGAGGCATTCACATACCAAAGGCCAGATTGGTTGCAAGGGGTTTCAAAGATCTCACCTACTATTCTCTAACCGAGACATATGCCCCAGTGGTCCAATATTGGCTCATAAGATGGATGTTATCTATCACAAACAAATATAACCTAAATATAATACAATTCGATATAAAAACAGCCTTCCTTAATTCAGAAATAAAATATCCTATTTTCATATCAAACCCCAAGGGATGCCAACTAGACAAAAATAAGTGCCTAAGACTAATTAAGTCAATATATGGACTGAAAACGTCTTCGAAAAGTTGGTACAACTTATTGAATTCAACGATAACACAAGCGGGATTTACACAATCAAAAATAGATAGATGTCTATATTTAAAAAAGGATGATACTGGTGCAATGGCATTTTTGATAGTCTATGTGGATGACATGTTGTTGGCTAGCAACCACGACGAGTGGACACAAGACTTGATAAGTATTTTCAATAAAAATTTCACTTTAAAAATAGAAGATAACCCAACTTTCTTCGTAGGATTCGAGATAAGTCGAGACATCCCGAAAAAACAAATAATATTAACTCAAAATAGATATATAGATAAAATTCTCAGAAAATTTGGCATGACGGAATGTAAACCGTCAACCACACCAATGGAAACAGGGCTTAAGATAAGGAAGCCAACAAACGGATTGGATGACACTGAATATAGGGCAATGATAGGGAATTTGCTATATGTGGCAAGACTGACCCGCCCGGATATTGCATTTGCCATCAATTATTTGTCGCGATTTCAGGCATCCTCCAATAGCGAAATAAAAAACTATGTTCATCGCATTATTAGGTACCTTAAAACAACAAGGGATTTCTCTTTGGTATTCCACTCTGACCAAACTCAAATTAAGGCATTTGTCGATGCGTCGTATGCACCCGATGTAGACGATTCACCCATAGAAATGAATAATTTGGAGAAGGGGTGCTCCACAACTGGCTATATGATATTTGTTAACGGAGACTTGTTAAATTGGGCTGTTCACCGGCAGAACTCGGTTGCAACCTCGTCAACTGCAGCCAAATTAATTGCGTTGAATGACGCACTGGACAACATATATGTGATCTGGAGACTCACTGAGAGTGTTTTCTCTGTAACCGACTCAGTGCAAGTGTACGAGGATATATCCGCGTCACGTATTGCATCTGGGGGAGGCCAGAAACGCTCCAGGTCCCTAGCGATCAAATGCTATGCAGTATTGGAAGCATTCCAAAATAAATTAATAATGTTTAACAATATTAGGTCATCTGATCAGGTTGCTGATATTTTAACCAAGGCACTTGATCGGAAAACCTTTCAAAATATTGTTATGAGAATACTCCGGACAAGTCAACTTTTCGGCCAATAGTCTTAACTGACTCAACCCTCAAAATTTTTGATATTTGGTTTTGGACTGCGGATGGGCGTCGGTCTTTTAGTGCCTATCGTAAACCAAGTGGTCCATATGTCGTTTCACAATTTATCTCACAATGTACAATAGGTTCCCCGTCGCTGCTCTGCCTCTCTTATTGGTATCAGCATTCCCTAATATATACAATTGATTCCCACAATAGTACACTTATATTAAAAACCCACACGATTAATTATAAGGACATATATATATATAATAATATTATCTCTCTACAGCTGACGATGAGAAGACATTGATCTCTCCGACCTGCCATTTTTATTTATACTTTTTTAAATTAAAATCACACAATATTTATAAGACGTGACACAACAACAGAGGCTCATATGTATACCTCATGTTGGTAATTACACGATATATTTAAGAGAAAACACATAACACATACTTCCATACACAAATTAATTATATATTATAATACTAGTCAACGACTTATTCAATTTTTTATTTTTTTTTAACATTTTATATATATAGCAATTGTATATGACATTTACATGTAATAATTTTGACTGCTTTTGCTTATTTTAATATTTTGTTGTTTATGTTTTTTTTAAATACATACAATGTGTGACAAACTTTTTACTTATATGTTCGTTCGTCCATTTTGAATCGCAGGGGGGTGTTGGGATACGATTCCCTCACTACCTCACGAACACGAAACTATACATTAACCAACACTGTATGTAACATAGTATTACACTTATTCGTTTTACATGTGGCGACACTGATCGCCAACATAATGTTCTTGCCGCCACTGCTCGACGAAGAATGTTCTCCGCTCATCAGTCGTTGTCTTTGATTATATACATACTGGACTGCTAATACAGATAAGAATAACACAGAGTCTAATGAACAACCAGTGAAGTTGAGTCAGACACCCGTATCCCCGTTCAAAATGTTAGTTTACTGGTTTGCTGTTTAAAAACATAGTGCTACCTGGTCCGCATTTAACCGAATTAATTACAAATTTCTATGTAAAAATTAGAATTGACATATTTGTAAGAGTATTTCGCAAGTAGATAAAAACATTCGTCATACAGCAACCAAAAATATTATTTTTATGCATCAATAAATCAAATTTTAAATTGATTTAACTGAAATTTTTGAACTTCTGAGTTTTATAAAACTACAACATTACTGATTTAATTCGTAATTAAAAGCAATAATTGTGGTAAGAAGAGACCTAGTCAAAGGAAAAGACAATAAGTATTAATAAATTTGATAATGAACTAACATTTTGAACAGGGATACGCCTGTTTGTTTTGAACACAGCTTTTTATCAGTATTAGCAGTCCAGTAGGTATATAGTCAAAGGTCATTGTACTAACGTTGTGATTAAACATTTCTAAAAATGGAAGTCCGTGCTTATCTTCTTTGGGTAAAGTAACTAATCCTCACCTCAACAAAATGTATTCCAGCATATCAGTGCAGACTAAAATTACGCAATATTTTAATTAACACATGTATAACATTGTATATTGTTCATTATTTACCTAAATTTCACTATAGACTGACATTTAATAAAATAACCTGCATAACTGAAATTTTTTATTTTTTAACCTGTTTTACTGAAACTCTAGCTCTGTTTGATAGGACTACACCAACTTACACCAACATACACCAGGAGGGCAATTCCACAAATGCAGGAATGTTATGTGACTTTGCGCCAAGTTTTACTTAAATATTTGTGGAATATCCCTACTGGTGTAAGTTGGTGTAAGTTAGTGTAATCCTATCAAACAGAGCTTCTGTGTAGTGAAAAACTGGTTATCTGGAAGAAATTTGTCATCCCCTTGCAATTCCACTTAAACAAGTTTTACTGTATAATAGTAACAGTGAGCTATCACTTCCCATTTGTGAAACAAGATGGCGTATTTCCATACTTAAGCCAATATAGGTACTCTACTTTAACCTCCCTTAAATTGAATTTCACTTGAGAAAATTTTTTTGCATAATTTCGTACTTAAGAATGTGGGAACATTGTATCTCTCATGAAAGGTCCAATATAAAAATAAAATGTTACCACACTCTTAAATACAAAGTTGTACTAAAAGTCATTTTTAAGTGAAGTTTAGTGAAAAGAGATTAAAGTGATGTTTGTGAAAATGTGAGAATATGAGCATTGAGCCTTGTAGTCAATAAATATTAAATGGATGGTATTACTACATGGCAGGTGGTGATGTCATGATGAAATTTTTATGGCTATCTTTTTATTTTAGAATTATTTCATCTCTTCTTTTCATTCTTGTCGGATTTGATTATTTTGTGATATCTGAAAATTTACTTCATGCTTGAACAGTTTTGCTTTCTTTCCAATTTTGTTCTTCCGTGAGCTGTTTCCGCGGTTTCCTTTATCCGGCTTCTTGCATGTCTTGCCTCTTCGCCTCATGCGCTCGTCTTGCTTTGTATATAACAAATTATAGATTCAGTAACAGAAAGAAATTTCGATTGACTTCATTATGTAAGTATCGAATATTTTTAATTTCTTGATCGTGTGGTTCATCTTGTTGGTTACTATTTCCTAATGAATGTAGCGCGTTTTATACTTTTCGCAGCTGCATTATGCCAGCTACCTCGTACTCCAGCGTGCATCTCATGCGATAATTCAAACCGGCTTGAAATGATTTTTAGATGGGTGATTGAAGGAGGCGGTATACGCTTATTTGATGACACATTAACTTCCTGTGTAGTATTTGACTGTAAGTTTTGTTATTTTTGTAGTATTGTATTCTGCGGTTACTTTGGTTGACTGATGATGTCTGTTGCAACCATCATAATTGTTTTACTTCATGATTTAACTTTAGCGTCAAGCAATGTCGCTACTGAGAATTCGATATTGCTTCGAATATTCAGTCTTTATAGTATTGGGAAAACGCCCTTTGTTCTTTAATGTTTTGTGAAAATTATGTCTCACGTTTATTTATGATTTGATAATACAGTAAAACTTGGTTAAGTGGAATTGCAAGGGGATAACAAATTTCTTCCAGATAACCAGTTCTTCACTTCACAGAGTTTCAATAAAACAGGTTAAAAAATAAGAAATTTCTTTTACCCAAGTTATTTTATTAAATGTCAATCTATAGCGAAATTTAGATAAATAATAAACAATATGCAGTGTTATAAATGTGTTAATTAAAATATTGCATAATTTTAGTCTGCACTGGCGTGCTGGAATACATTTCAGACAATTTTTCCAAATCATTTATCATGTGGAAAACAGATGCGCATTTGACAAGAAACAACTTGAATGAGCTGATATTAAACCGACAGATAAGTAGACTGTATATAACTTCCACATATAGAGGTAAATTGATTACAACATTCCACTTATAGAGGGCTGAAGGCTAAAAAAAAATTCCACTTAAACCTGGTAAGATGAAACTCCATTTCAGTAAAAGAGGTTTATTTCTTAAGAAAAAGATAGGCAAGTCTAGGGACCAGTCAATTTCTTTCAGATTGCCAGTTTTCTACTTACAGAGGTTGCAAGTAACCAAGTTTTACTGTATATGTATCGTTTGATTCCTATATTTCCTTATTAAAGAGATAATTTTCATGCTTTGTTCCTAGAATGTTATGTATACTTGAACCTACTTTCTTGTTTTATGTGTATGATTGTATTTAACAAGTTAGTTTGTTAGATCCGTGAATTTTTCAAAAGTTATTGATTTGATATTCACCGCCAGAGATTATGTATTTTGTATTTTATTGTTTAGGTTGCTTGATTATTATGCTTAAGGCTGAATATAAGAATGATACATGAGTACCTACTAAGTATTGTTAATAGTGTACTAAGACGATGTTTACCATCGATGAGAAATTTCTATATTTCAATATTTATTGAATTTTTATGATAATTTTCATACGTACGCATACCATTGTTAATACTGAGTAATTCTCAAGTTACAGTTAGTTTGTGTATCATTCATGCTTTCGGCCCCTGTGATGTTTCTTTTCTAATCTTTGCTATTTCAAATCGTGTTAATTGTTTCGAGTAGGTATCATAATCGAGTCTGTAATTTCGTCAGTATGACCCGTTAGTTTTTTGTTCAACGTTTTATGATTGTTGACTCCGCCTGTGACCTAACCAAATTATCTCACAGTTTTGTTGTCGAACGAATCCTAGAAGTGAAATAATCGATTATTTAGTTCACTTCTAGATGAACTAGTTCATTAGTTCTTTTTTTTTAGATTTCTGTGAGGTGAAATAGCATGTACTTTCACTTTTTTTCTTGTGTTTTCATGTTACATTTAGAATTCTTTGTTGTAAATTTCTGAAATACCGTAATATTGGTTTTGTCACATCGCTTGCTCCGAATACTTTACGTGTCTTTGTCGTTAGATTGTGAATTGATGTTGGTCACATTTTTTGCCTCTCGAAAATTTTTGCTTGAAAATATATAATTTTCATGTTATTGCGAGTCCGTATTGAACTGTTCTGATCGTTACAACTCTCATTCTCTATTTCTCGTTTATTTTTTTGCATTTTCGTATTAAACCCAGATTCTGTCGAATTCTATTCCATTGTCCGTTTGTCTCAGATGTTATGTTTTTTATAATTATAAATAACCTTAATTATTATTAAATTACCTTGTTGGTGGTTAATTGATGGGAGTTAGAGTTCGAAGCATGAAGATAAGCCCTGAATTTTTCAACGCATTCTTACCTGTGGTCAGTTTCTCTTGTCTGCATCGTAATTAATTCATTTACGTATGGGATCTGATGTTGCTAAAAAAATTTTTATAAGTTTTCAATCGTCTGCAATATGAAAGTAGTATCAAGTGTTTACTTCGACGAGTCTAACAAATAATTAAAATTCGTCTTATCCCATAAAAATACGCGCGAATTTTATTTTTCCTTTTTGTATAATACTGCCAACCTGGTCAATCTGATCTTTTTATTGTAATATTCTTTCGGAATTTTACCGTTTTGAGTTTATGTGGTGGAAAATTTGGTGTTATGTTTATTCGTGAAACGTTTTAAAAAAATTTTTCATTATTGAATGATTTTTCATTGCATCTCTTGTTTGAATTTTCGTCAGTTATATTTTTATGTTGCTTGTAGGTCTTGTATTCTTAGCTTTCTGAAATTATCTATGAAGAACTCGTTCTAGCAACTGAATATTTTATTGAAAAACTTCCTTAAAAATATCGAAATTCATGGTTTTTGATGTGTAAACATCTTAACTCACGGTAGGGTCTACGCGAGACTCGCGAGGGTCAGGCGTCAGATCGTTAGAGTAATGTGTCTTTGTGTGTGTGGTTGTGTGCGTGTCTTTTCAATTGTAGTTGAACGCAACATTTCAATTTTGAAACAAACCTCTTATATTTCGTTTATTGATTACTCAGCCTATATTTATGACAGTGAACTGAGGTTAGTATCATTGGAAAGATAAACAAATTGGCATTAATTTACTGTTCTTATAATTTTTCTATCATTTTTAGCAGTTAGAAAATGAATAAACGAAAAAAAGAAAAATGGAAGAAAAATTTTACACTTGTGGTTTCTAAAAACTTGCCCTCTTTCACTCGATGATCCCTTAGCCGCTATTCAAATTAGCGAGCCGAGGTTAGTATTAATGAAAAGAGGAGAAAAATTTCCTAAATCTACTATCCACTTAATTGTTTCCATCATCTTTAGCAGTTTAAAAATTATCAAACTAAAAAAACCAAATTAATGGAAAATTTTCCGTTTTAGTAAGCTGTTTAGATATTTTCAGGTGTACTGTCTCAATTTTTTAAGAGTATGGCTACAGCGGAACAAGATTCCAATAATTGCTGATTTCCTATTATCTGTTATCTGAATGAGTGAAATATCTTATACTGTACCACTGAATTGACTTTCAAGAAAAATTCTACTTCAGAATTCTTGAGAAATACACAAATTTTTAGTATAAAGTTTTCTAGATCCCAAAAATATTAATTTTTCATGGTTCTCTCCCATTTCGCTTGAAATCCTCTTATTATTACAAAGGAGTTTATGAAGTTTCTACAGATAATGGCCAAAATTAGTTTCAAAGGTATTTTGACCTCAGAATATTTAACTAGAAAGAAAATTATTCTCCAGCGTAAGCAGAAAAATTTATAAACATGAAATAGATGAGGGATCCAGAATGTTCGACTAAATTCCTATTTTTTTTTTTAAATTTGGGAAAGTCTCATTGTCTTATTACAGTTTTTTTCATCTCGAAATGTTTTCTATTTTATATGATATAAAAAAATCATCGAGGTATATCCACACTTTTGATTTGAAAATAAGAAAATAACTATTCTTCTCTTTTTTATTACCATAAATTTTTATGTTGAAATAATTCTGAGGTAGAAAATTCTAGCAGATTTCCTTATATATTATGTAGATAAATTTTAAGAGATTTTTGAATAGCCTTAGCAGGAAAATATAAAAATTTGAAAATATTTAACAATTTTTAATTTTACAGGTTAGTTCCATTTCGTATTTGGTTTTTAGAGAATTTTCTATAGGTTTTTGGGCACTAAAAAAAAAAGATCTAGATAGGTCTTAAGTTTGAGAAAATTTGTTTAACAGAAATATTAGATTCTGAATTAATCCATCAGCATTAATTGATAACTGCAAGCTATGAAAAATTTGACTGGAACGAACGTGTTTTTTAGATCTGCGATCTGTATATATTATCAAATGTTTGATTAATGCTGAACATAGATTAAAAAAGAAGGTTCTATATTCAGAATGAGTTTACGTTAAAAAGATCAGTTTTTAAAAGAAAAGCTTTTATTTATTTATTTATTTTCGCTTTAGCTTCATGCGAAATAAAATATTATTTTGTTGCAGAAGGTTGGTTGCAGTATTGGTATTTTTTAGAATCGCAGTAGTGAGTAGAATAAAAGATTATAAAAAGAGTATATTTTTATTTGTGTTATCATAGATTATCATAGGTGATTTTATAGTGGTGTTCTGTATAGCGATGTTTGAAGGGACAAGTTTAAAAGCTTCTACATAGCTCCTTGCCGTGAGGCATGGACTATCAATCTGGCAATCTGTGTTCGAATTTTTATTAAAATTAAAAAAAATTTATAATTATTGTTCTTAATTTTTTTTATTTTCACATTGTATCTTCGAGAGTGGATCAGCCAAATTGTGTATTACATTTGAAAGAAAAAGTGCCAAAAAAGGAGGAAGTTTAATCTCATCTCGTACACTTTTCCTGAAATCCTCTTTGTCTGATCACCGACACTTGTTATAGAAAATGACTCATATTGAATATGGAGAGTTGAAAATTTGACAATGGCTTCTGTGGGTTTTTGTTATAGAATTTTGTGAATGAACTTCGAATTTGATAATTGATTTTTAAATATGGTTTTTAATTTTTTAGTATCAGGTTAGTCATCGACTATTGTACTCATCCGAACAAAACTCGGTGAACCAAGTATTGTTTCTTAAACATTCATTTGTTTCATCTCAAATTTAAGAAGCATTTAGACTGCAAGTCGTACACTTGAAATATTCGATTGGTATCGTATCTGTTTTTATTATTAAAGTTTTAATGAGTAGTTTTCATCACTTGTATAATTATTTTAAAATTGAAAAGTCATTAAATATTAATCAGATGTAATATTTTTAATTTGTGCTACTCACCAGTTGCTCCTCTACTTCGTTTTGTAAAAGATACTCCCTCGTTAAACTGAGATTTTGTCTTCATTTGACTTTACTTTGTTCATTTATAGCATGGTATGGTTAATACCCATTTTCATTCATAGGAATCATTCTTTTTTCTTCGTTTTATTGAGGAATTGTATAAAAAATTCTTGGTTTATTGGAAATCTTATTTAATTCTCATTCAGTGTAGTCGTAACTTGCCATTTTAATATTTCTTCAGTTTATAAAAGAAGTCGGAATGTTTTGTTGTAAAAATATGTTCTAATTTCACATTCAACAGTGGCCAATGCAAACTTATTATTTGTCTGAAAATTCTTGTGCGCTGTACCTAATTGTGGTTATATGATTAATTCATATATATAATTTGACGGATAAGAATTTTATTAGTTTGAGCAGTGGTTTTTAAACAGTGCAACCCAGTGGGTCGTGACTTTCTTATCAAAACGCAGCTGTTTGTTGAAAGATTTCACGAGTACATTTTTCAAACAAAGAATAAATTCAGTTAGTAAAAGTATATGTGGGGATGCGGACAGTATTTGCTGTTGCACCTAGGTTATACTTTAGTGTTGTAACTACGTGGTATGTTGCTGTTTCTACAACCTGTGGGTTGCAAGTTCGAATCCCTAAGCCAACAGTATTCTACACTAATACATTGTTTTTAATTGAATGTATAGTACCTGGTTCACCTCGGATGTGGAAATTAAAAAAATTTTGTTGATTTAATTCAAGCTGGGGAATTTCATAAATATATTTTATATCATATCTCAATTCTTGAGAATAAAATTAAAGATTGCAACTATAAACTTATTACTTTGTCAGTCATAAATCTAATCATAGGCAGCAACTTTGGACCTATCTAGATCGTTTTTTGTACCCAAAACCCCATTTCCTGTAAATTTCAGTAACATTGTTGGTCTAGTTCTTTAGAACGCGGTTACATACATAATATACATATATACATACATACATACATCCATACATACATACATATATACATACATACATACATACATACATACATACATACATACATACATACATACATACATACATACATACATACATACATACATACATACACGCGCACACACACGCATACACGCACACACACACACATACATACATACACACGCATACATGCGTACATGCATACTTGCATACAAGCTGAATAGTGTTGTGATAACAACTAACTTAACTCATACAATCAAAATAATGGATATGTTCCAGTGTGGGCACAGATATTTTAAAATGAGAGTAACAAATCAGTTGATTAAAAAGTGGTTTGATCCCTTCAAAAAAATTATCTAATTGTGAGATCTGGATTATTTTTCCGATATTTTAGATCATTTAAAATATTAAATCTTGTGTGAATGGTTGATCTCGGAAGTAAGAATTAAAATTATTTTATAATTTGCTAGTTGTCAGCCTTATTTTTTCCAGGCTGTAAAAAAATGATGACTAAATCACAATTGAAGAAATCGAGAGTTTATGATTATGAACACATTGGCCCCAGTTGGTTAAATTTTCAGGAAATCTTATAAGTAAGACTGTATTCAGTTAGAAAAGAGAAGAAAACGATTCCTGACTCAACTGACAGTGGAAAAAATACTACTTCAAAAAGTGTTTTTGGCCCATATCTTCTGTCCCTTCCTTATTTTCAGAATTTTTAAAAAAATATATCTCGGTGTAATACTGTGCACCATCATGCCAATTTTCAGCCTTCTAGCTTAATGATAAATACGAGATGGAAATATGGTAGATTTCACTTTTTTTTTCCTGCTAACTTGCTTTTAATAATTATTCAGTTATTTTATTGAATATTTGAATATAATAACAATACTTGGTTTACCAAGCTTGGCTCAGGTGTGAGTACCATAGTTGATCACTACTTTAAACTAAAAAAATGAAAAACCATATTTTAAATTTAATATCTAAATTCAAAATTCAATAATAAAATTCTATTTCAGAAACTAATGTCAGATTATTGAGATTCAAGATCATGATTCATTATGAGACATTTTGTATTTTGTTTGTAGCATTAATCACAAAGTTTGATGATATTCAAATCACTGATCTAAAAACTATTTTCATTCTGAGAAAATTTTTTCTCTAGTTGTTATCACTTATTGCTAATGGATAGATTGAGAAGTTGAGGTGTTCATATTTCTGTTTTACAAATTTTCTCAAACTTGATACATATCTAGATAATTTTTTTTTGCCCCATAGGACTTAATATAATGCCTAAATTTTAGCAACATTGTCCATTTTGTTCTTTAGGTATCATAACTATAATAAATGTGCAATTGGTTAATTTATTCGTTAAAATTATTTCCCCAATATTATTTTCCCAATTATTCCTTCATATTTGATGCGTATATGACACTACCCATATAGCCGCACACAGACATGAAAAGAAAAGTGTTTGTTGCTTCCTCAAAAACATCAAATTCTACAGTGTTACCTATAGGTGTACTAGAAAAAATTCTAGGCTGGCATTAGCCAAAGTGTCGTGGAGCTGCACTTCAGAGATTGTTTACGTACATACACATTTTCCATATATCACTGGTCAAATGCCCCTAAATGCCTATTTAGACTGTACGTCAGGTCTCAAACCTGAAATACAGTTGTGGAATACCTTGTCGTGAGAGATATTCTCACCAGAATGAAATTCAACAGAATTTAAGCGTGTTCAGCCACTTCGTACAAACGTACGGGTAAGCCAGAACCAGACCGAACACTGGCGATTTTAGAGCCAGTTCGGGTGGTTTTTATACGGCTTATTTATACGCACACAAACACACGTACGTAAGGTAATACGTACGTCGGTGAGGGCGGCCAGGTCGCATCATCCCCTATCGTGATAAGAGATGGCTGGCCGGTTCGTGTACGGATTGTGACATTGTTTGGTGATGTCACGATTCGGTACTCGTTCATTACCTGTATGTACTTGCAGGTAATTACGATCGAACGTAATTCGTGTTTGGTTTAACGTCGTACAGACGAATAAGTTGGCCTGCCCTTTGGGGCAGCGACTGTCGTCAAGGGGTCCAACCCCCTTACCTCATACCGTTGAGTCCCCACAACAGTTTTTGAATTTGATTGTCTTATTATCTATTGTTGACCAATACCTCACATATGATCTTCCACAACCATTGTTCGTGTATTGTTACATGTCTGTTGTGATCGATGACTCATTGAACTTGAGACAAAATATCCACAATACTTTTGAGTTAAAATTTTGATATTGGCTGTAAACACATTGCCATTTCTTCTATGGAATCTATGAAACAGAGATGCATAAGAAATATTCCAAATTGAAAAGTTACATGAAATGTTTTATTGCAATGTAGTTCGTTGATTTCTTTGTTGTTTCAGTTCATGGTTGTTTTCTCATTGTCCAAATTCTGTCACATTGACCATCATCCTTTTTCAGGTTTTCAAAAATTATTAAGTGCCAGAAGTTCTTAATTGAGCAAATGGATTTCCCATACTATAAATGTACAGCTGCACGATTTCTTTTTCATTTCATTTGACCCAAAAGTTTTATATTTGAGTGAATAGAATCAAGAGTACTTGCGATATTCAAAAGTAACATTATTCTATAAATTTATTAAGTCTTTCTAGTATACATGCGTTGAAAATCTTTGAGCATTCTCATATATGTGGCATCAAGATCCAGTTTATATTTTGTTTGTGTTTAATTGTCCCAGGTCTTTGTAAAATGTTGAGGTCTAGCCAGGATTACGTAATTTGTCATTATTAAATTATACGAAACAGTTACAAATAGGTTTCTTAAAATAATTTCATTACATTTTAAGTGTTTGGATCCATTGACATATCTTGGTTACTAGTATTCTCCATTTAAACCACAAGTGAAGCTACTAAAATGATGGACCTAAATTTTGGAAAATTGATAGAAAACACAATTATGAAACATGGAAAACTTGTATAATAGGATTAAATGCAGAAGGTTTATATGAGGTAATAATTGATTTGGAAAAGGAACAGGAATTTTTGGAAGCTGATTTAGAAACATGGCTACCAACAAATACAAATGTAAATTAACATAAAAAATATTTTGTTTCACAAGAAAAATGAAAGATATACATTTTTGGAAAATTAGTATCATATTTGATAGACAGTTTAAGAGAATGCAAAACAGTAAATGAAATTTTAGATAAATTAGATGACAAATTCTGAAGATGTACAACAAGTTTTTTTAATGCAAAAAAAAAAAAAGATTTCAATCATTAAAATTTCAATAAGGAGATAATATGAAAAGATTTATTGAATTATTAAACATACTTGCAAGAGAATTAAGAGACCAAGGATATCAATTGACCATAATAGAAGAAATACAACAATTAATGATGGCACTAACAGATGATTTCGATGTAAAGATCATAGCATATAATACCCTCAATAATAGAGGAAAAACAATTGAAAAAACTACAATATATAATAAAATTTTTGAAAAAAATTTACAAATAAGATAATCTAGAAATATTGGTCAAAACTGGAGATATCTAAGAAATTATAATAATAATAATAATAATTTTAGTGGAAATTACTGGAATAATATAAATGGAAACATTAGAGCATACAACCCAAATGAAAATACACAACAGCAATCAAGTAGAAATTTTGAGAATATAGAAAATTTTTGGAGAAATAACAATGTCAAATGTTATAATTGTGGCAAATTAGAACATGTTAAACTTTTTGTAATTTAATGTCATATAACCAAAATTATAACCAAAATTACAATCAAAATTACTCATATAATAATCAAAATTCAAATAATATTCAAAACTAACCGAATAATAATCAAAATATTGGTAACAATCAGCATAATGAGAACAATACTGTAAATAATGATATGAATAGCAATATGAATGAAAATTATAATAGAAATAAGAAAGATCATGAATCGCAGTTGCTGAGAGAAAAAATAGAACCTTAATAGAACATGTAACATGCATATTATTTGATTCAAACTTAGACATCACATTTTGGAACTATGCAATCAGTACTACTGCTCATCTGGTGAATAAGTCACCAAGTAAATCAAATAAAGAATAAAGACCACGTACAAAATATTTTTTGACAAAATACCAGATTTATCAAATTTAAGAATATTTGGCTCGTTGGCTCATAGGCACATTCATGTGGTAGTAAGAAATCAAAAACCCACAAAAGCTAAAAAAGGAAGGTTTAGAAAAAAAAGATCCCAAACTTGTGGAAAGATCTGAAGAAAAAAAATAAAGATAGTATATACCGCCAGTGGATATTGTCTTAGGAATACCGTAGAAAATAAATATACATTTCCTGTGACATTCTCTTCAATGAAGCTAAGAACTTGAAAGAATTTAAAATAGACAAAGAAAATAAAATTAGTCACCCTATAGCCAGTGTTATAACAGAAAATAAAAACCATTATTATCTTTTAGAAGAATATATAGCAGAAAAAATTGAAGATATTGAAAATAATCCATTTAAATATGCCTGGCTAAATGCCATGACAGACAAATTTTCTGCTCTTTCAAAATTAAGAGTTTGGAAAATTGTTCCAAAAACAAAGGATATGAATATAATAGATACAAAATGGGTTTTTACCACCAAATAAGACCAATATGATAAATATGTGGCCAAAGTATTCCTTGTAGCAAGAGGTTTTAAAGACAAAACAAATTTGAGCATCAAGAAAACATATACTCTGGTAGTTCAGTATTGGTTAATAAGGTGGCTTATTTTAATAACTAGGCTTATTTTAATGATTAATAAGTATCAATTAAAACTAATTCAGTATGACTTAAAAACAGCTTTTTGTAATTATGAATTAAAAACACCTATTTTCTTAACTATTCCTAAAGGGTTTGTAGAGGAAAGAAATTTTTTGCAATTAATGAAATCTATGGATTAAATACATCATCTAGGAATTGGTTCGAATTATTAAATTAACAAATAAATGAAATAGGATAGAAACAAATGAAATTTGATAGATGTGTATTTGAAAAAAAGGACAATAGAGGAAATATGGCTTACCTAATAATATATGTTGATGACATGTTGTTAGCAACAAACAATCAAAATTGGATAAATGAATTTAACCAAAAATTCCAAAATAAATTTAACATGAAAATAAATTATGAACCAAAATTCTTTGTGAGTTTTGAAATAGATAGCAATAAGGAAAATAACATAATAAAACTATTTCAAAAAAATAGAAATTAAAAACAAGTTAAAAAATATTATTTAGATCAAGCAAATCCTAGTAAAACTCCTATGGAAATAGCATTAAAAATAAATAAAACAAAAAATGGAATAGACGATGAAGAATTTAGAGGAATGTTTGAGGCGTTATTGTACATTTCTCATATTACCAGACCCAATATAGCATATTCTGTGAATTATTTATCTAGATCACAAAATTGTTCAGATAAAATGACAAAAAATTATGTTAAAAGAATATTTAGACATCTTAAAGCCATAATTAATTATAAATTTGTTTTTAAAAGTCACAAAAATAATGCCAAAACATACATAGATGCATCTTACGCATTGGGAATAGATAAAAAACCAATAGATATAAATGATTTAGAAAAAGGACATTCAATTATGGCCTATTTAATTTACATAAATAGAGACTTAATCAATTGAGGAGTACATCGTCAAAATACAATGGCATCTTCATCCACTACTGCCAAAATAGTAGAGTTATATGCTGCATCAAATAATATAAAAGTCACTTGGCAGTTAGAAAGACGTATCTCTTTGCCTCTTTCCTTGATGAAATAAATTTTTTGTTATGAAAAATATGCTCATATTTTTATAATAACATCCTTTTTAAACAAATCCACGACTTTGCCTTTAGATTCTCGCTTTAAATCATCGATAATTACTTAATGGGGTTATGTATCTAAAAAATGTGCTTTAGGTAATCCTTCCTTGAATCTAATCCACGGATAATCTGAATACCATGTCTGCCATTCAGCATAATACCATACAACTTCCACAAAATTGGTTTGACATATTACATTCACATTTTTCAAGTATTTTAAAACAAACTTAAGTTACACCACAACCTGAGGGACTTGCTACAATAGAAGCAGAAGGATGTTTCAACTTAGGATCCATTTTGATAAATGTAATTTTTTGTACAGGGTGTTCAAATAAATATTTAATAAATTATATTATTTTATTTGTAAAAAAAAATCTGCACAATATTTCAAAATCATACCAATATTCCTTTAACTTCCAATATTTAAAAACAATGCCCATCTCTACGCAATATTTGCTTAAATCTTGCCCATACATAGATGGAATATCAGTTTCCCCCTTTCATTACCAGTTTCCATAAAATCTGAAAGGCAATTGGTCACAACTAATCTCCGAATATGTCTCAAAACAAATACATCCCATAACTTAAGGACATTTCAAATATTCAAAATTTGCCCCAACCAGTTTAGCCATTGAAAAAATTAGAAAAAAAAAGGAGGTTAGCAGCACTGAAAACCTTATGTCGCAAAACCCAACGAAGTTTTAAATTCGCAACAACTAGTTTTGGTCATGCCCACCCCACCAAACCAACCAATCAGAACAAAATGTTCTAAAGTGCCACTACATGTAGTAGTTTTCTAAGTTTTGTTATGTGTAACAATATTTTTGTATTGTTCATAATACTACCCAAAATTTGTATTACTAATTATCATCATCATCATTACATTCAACCTATTTTCTCTTATTATTCCATTTGTTAATTCTCACATCATTTCTACAAGTCAAGACTTGCTTGATGACATCATTTCCTACATAAACAGTTACTGTTTTTACTCATAATTTATGAACTCATTTCTTGTTTACACTATTTTTGCAATCTTGCATATATACTAATTTCTACTATATTATTTGTGAACACCCATTTTATGTCATATTCTTTCGAGACCATTGATCATACTTCATGTACATATATTTCTATTAACCAATAAGATTAAAACCCTTCTCCAACACTCTGTAAATTCGCTTGAACCTCCTCTTTTTACTTATAATCAAAATACTATATAATCTCATGTTTTGTACTCTTACATTCATTCTAATTACTTTTTAATTACCTTGTTACAATCTTACTTATTCTTTTAATTCTTGATATTTATTACTGTTAATGTTTTATAAAGTTACTATCTAATACACTCTTTTAACCAACTTGTGTATTTGATTGTTCTGTTACGATATATAACCATTACATTATGTATTGGGCATGGACTTCCCCAATTCCTTCTCAAAGTAAATTGCTTTGGTATTCGGCTTTTTGTTGTTGATCGAGCAATTTATTTAATTGCTTAAGAAGTTCTTGCTTTTTAGCTGCTCATCATTTTTTAGCAGGATTTTGTTTCTCTTAACTTTTTTTCTTCGCTTTTGGTCAGCTTTAATCATTTCTTTCGTTGATTTGGCAAAGAACAATAATTATTGGGGCTGACTAGGTGATGTTGAGTTTATGGGATTTGATGCAGTAATTTCTTTAGATAAATTATTTATTTTAATTTTAAATTGTGACTGCATGCATTTGTGTCAAATGGCTTGCCATATAGTTCTTTTGGGACATTATTGGGAGAATTGAAAAATTTTGGAGGGTTTGCTGTAATACTGAGCTATAGGATTGTGGGATAATTTGAGAAACATTTATCTTATCCTAAATTTTTTGAGCATCAGATAATACATTAGATGCTTCATCTAACAAGCTTTTGAAAAAATCACAATTGGTTGGTGGGTTTTGAGTTATGTCACTCATTTTGGAAGAGAGTGAACTTGGTGGTATTGTGTTCATTTCAGCAAATGGCTGTGAACAGATTAATTTTGATGGTAATTTGACAAAAAAGGATGGGAGGGTTTTATTTGGTAATTAACCTCTAAGTAGCCACAAAATGGAAATTGATGGTAGATTTCACTTATTTAGTTGTACTAATATTAGAACTAGATCTTCGATCTTTAAAATCCTATCTATATGATGAAACAGGCCTAGAAATACTCAGATTTTTAGTATTTGATATGATCAAAAACTTGCATTTCTGAAATCATCAAAGGTTATCCAGGGTTTCCCTTCGAATATTATTTTTATCTCATAAGTATGTAACACAATACATGGAACAAATGAAGTATTACCCTACTAGTTAAAACAAATACAAAAATCTGAAAACAACTTGAAAATCCATTTTTGCTTTTATGTAATCCATTCAAATTGAACAAAATCCATTTCTAAACTTTGTTCCATATCATCATAGATAGTAATCACAGTAGAACGCAAGTACATATCGGATTTAGGATGTAGATGTTCCTGGTCCTAGAATGAAAAAATTAGTAAGAACTTTCACAGAACTGTATTTGAGAAAAGCTCCATTTTTGTGATTTGTAATTTCCAGGTACATTTCTCCTGATTGAGAAGATTATAGAACATCTTAAATTTTCTCACTATACTTATCTCACTAATTATGTGGAACTAATTATTCGAATGTAATGAGAATCTCTACATTGGTATTTTAATTTAGAATTCAGGTGTGAAATTTGGCGTTGAGTTTTAATGATAGACTAGTTTTTATGGATTTTATTTCTGCTTTTCTTGTTTTATAATACTTCGTGATAACAAAATTAGATAGTTTCCAATCGTATACTTGGAAAAATTCTGTAATCATGCTTATAATTATATGCATGTTTATGAAACTGCATTCAAAGATGTCAATGTTTCACAATTATTTCCAGTTTAATAAATAATTATTATAAAGTCTCACATGATTTTGCAGTTTCCAAACTTTATATACTATTCACTGGTATGGAACAAATCCATAGTCTTCGTTGTGCTTTTCCTTATGGTAATTTGCGAGAAACATATTCAAAATTGAGGCCAATTAGTAAAAAATGTAAATTAGGATAGAAAAAAAATTACATCTATTTGAAAACCGTTAAACAGTGAATTTTTCCAAGGCACTAAAACAATTTCACTCTTCTGAATGATTCACCCTTACTTCTAACTTAAGTATCCATTGTTCAGTTTTCTCATCAAACTTTATTAAATTTTAATTAATGTACATAACTAAGTATTGTATCAAATTCAAAATATAAACCATCGATTTGCATCCAAAGTAGTGATGGGAATTTTAGGTCTTTTTTAAAGTTTAGTTCATTCGGTCTCAGTCACAAAAATGTCTAGTTCATCATGACCTAAACAATAAGAATGATAATGACCGAAAAACTGTGAAAAGTGAACAGAGATATGTTTGACTACTTCCAGCAGTAGTGGATTGTTGAATTATTTCCTCAAACTCATCTTATCATTTAGAAAATTCATATCAGTCAGGAACTAGTTCTTTGAGAGTTTAGGTCTCGGTCATTTTGGTCATTGAATTGTTTAGTTCAAATGAAATAGTTAGTGAACTACCGACACATCACTAATCTAAAGAGTGGAATATCTTCGTTCTATTACATCCAGTCTTTGGAGATTTGGTGGTTTGGTTTGTTAAGAATTTCATGCGGGAACTGAGAATGGAGAAACGCAATTCTGTTGACCAGTGTCTGTGTTATTCTTTGAAATCCACCCCTCTGGAGTTCGTTTATATGCGTATTATTAGTGTTCATTCCTAAATTTTTATTCAAATCCGTTGTAAAATTTTAATTAGTGTTTTGGATGATTCGCATATTCTCCAGGTTTGTAATGAGAATGGGAATCCGTTAAAACTATGTTGAGCTTTGAGAAATCAGATGTGGGCGTCCGATGGTGAAATTTTACGATCTCGGTGGTGATAATTTGCTTTTAATTTTGGCCAATTTGGGATTTACTTGGTTTCGCGTGTTTTCTTATCATTCATTAATATCTGAACCCGCGTTAGTACTTTTGTATTACACGCGTAAAAATGTGATGGTATCTGTTTTTTTAGGTATATTTTTTCGCTGCTTGGTATGGTCCATTGTCGACGATAATTTCACAAAATACGCCTGAAAGTAATTATTCGATGCTTCTTCGTTTTATATTCCCTTGTCCTTGGTGTCAACAGTAATCGTTTGTGCTCTATCGAATGTAGGCAAATTGACAGGAATTCTGAGGCAATAACAGTGTCGAAGGCAAAACTTGAACGAATATTAATCGTTTCTTCTGGGAATTGAAAATTCAAATTTTTACATTTTTGTTCTGATTCGAAAATAGGTACTTGTGTTTGGAGCTATTCCATCGAAATTATTTAATTCTTCGAAGCTTGTGAATGAGAGAGGCCGCACATTACAGATTTTAAGTTGGCCCACAGTTTAACCGGCATTGAGCTTGTATCACTTCTCCGTCATCAGCTAAACTACTGAGTTGATGAAGGGTGCGCACAGTAATCCGATAGTTAGCCGATTGTTCTGCAAGTAATAAATTATATTTACTTGAAGAACCGAGAGACTTGTGATGTCAATTTTCAAAATTTTAATTAGTTTGGTACTGGTACAAATCGCACTTTGAATAAAATTGAATTTTTAGAAATGGCAGTTAATTAACGAAGCGAATTTCCCACCCTCCGTAGTTCTACGTATGCTTTATTAGCCTTTGCCGGTGGTGTCATTTGTAGGATTGCTTCGCTTTGCACGTTCTGTCGGCAGCGGTATTCGTGTAGTTGAGTGCTTCGGCTAAACTGAAAAGATCTCCACTTAAGCGAATTGTGGGACGTATACAACTGGAAAATAGTTTGACTTCGTATATCGTTCAACAGTCGAAGGGAAAGCTTGTTTTCCCGAATGAGTTCCGTTTGACCCCGGAATTGCGGAAAAAGAAAGAATTGATGGAAAAAATATTGACTATGTGCTAACGGTGAGCAGGCGAATACCTTTAACTTGCCCGCATTTTTTGCATTTACGGTCGATGCGTAAATTTGAAGTCAGTTAGTTGTAATTTGCAATAAAAATTAAGTCTTCCGCAGGGAGTGCGTAACATTTTGTATTGCTATTTGCTGCGGATTCAGCGTAGGTATAGATCGTTTTATTTGAAATCTTCGCCACTGGAATACAGTGGGCAGGTCGGTTACACGATTCTGTTTCGTAAGACATAATGACAAAATTCAATTTCAATTATATTTTTAAAGTACCTCGTTGATATCGAACATTTTTATTTTTTGCATTTAATTATGCCAAATTAGTTTTTAGTATATTGGACGGCAGCCTGACCGTTCTCAATAATTATATGTTAGGCATCGTTGAACACAGTCTTGGCTTGGAAGGTTCACAATAATTTAGTGTATTCTACCAATAGGTGTGTCTTTGTTGTGCTGATGTTGACGATACTCGTTCGAGTAAATTCCGTAACTAATGATCTTTTCTGACTTTAAATTCGGTGTGCCTATTTTTCCTTTTCGCTTCAGTTTCGATGTATTATTATTGTGATGCCAAATTTGAACGTTACGTTCATATTCCTTTTCGAAAACTTCCTCGAATCTCAGAAGATCAGAAAGAGACTCCCAATTCTGTTGTACCGTTTTGCCAGATTTTTCAGGGGCTTCGTTTAAAATCTGCATTCATTTTATTTGTGGCCTTTTTATTTCACTATCAGCTTCGAAAGTGATTTTTGCCTTTTTTTCGGAGTTACATATCGATGTCCCTTCGTTTCTCATTGTGTTCATTCACATTTCTAATCCATGAGGTGCCCTCTTTTCGGTCTCTCAGCTTCTTCAAGAACGTATATATTTTGATAAAACTTTCGCCGTTACATTCCTTTTAATTATGACTGGGCGACAGTTCTTTTCACGGGTACATTTTCATCTGCGATGTCAGTGTCCAAGATCACCTGTTTTGTCTCTCTATTTGAAAAATAATACCCTGCAGCTTTAATTGTTCTTAATTTTTTACTGCAAATTTGTTCAGTGATAGAGACATCCGAAAATTGTGAAAGAATGCGTTACAGTAGGTACCTATGTTGTAATTTTATCAAATCGAGTCATTTCGTGTACGCAATCGTAATTTCTTTTGGAGAAATTTCGTGAGAAGTCAAATACAATAATTTCCTGCTCGAAGCGCACTCTCTTCAACGATCATCGTGTGCGTAAGTTTTTCGTCTTCTGATCTCCTTTCTCGCATCTCTACTTGGGTCATTTTCAACCATTCAGGCCGATTCTTTCTCCCGAAGTAGACGGTCACAACTCTTCTTTTCATTCTGTTCGTGTTGGTCTTCCTTCTCGTTGTTGGTTTCGCCTTTTTTCGAGCTTCTTGAAACTTGATCTACCTCATTGGCAGAATTTGCGACCCACGCCATGTTTCTATCATTCAGTCAAAGTTATTCGGCGGTCCTTTCACTTTTTCGTCTGTGTCTTGGTTGGTAACTGTGGCTTTCATCTCCCATCGGCGTTCATAGTCCAATGTTATCATCTGTAATACTGCTACTACTCCATTCGGCGTTCTATATTATTGCCATTCATTTCCAGTCATTGCCCGTTTCGGAATGCGCGAGTCCCTAATTTGCGAGTCGAACGTAAACTGTTGTATTTTATTTATTTACGTAGGTACGTTTTTTTTTTGTTTTTTTTTGAAAAACATTTTCACGTTAAGGGCCTAGACTTCTCGCACGTTGCTCGTAACCAGTGACTCGAAAATTTTATTTTTAAAACGCGAAAGCTAGTATGAAAAAGGCGCATTAAATACTCCTCAGAACTAAACTTGTATTCCATCAGGTATTTTAGAATATTCGTCGATAGTTATCAATCTTTGTGCCATTTTAAATGGAGATATAAATACGCGGTTATCCAATGACTGTGCTGATGTACCGCATGTTATCTAATGAGAAACTCACTTGCATTGAATCGCTGCATTGATCCCTATACAAGATCTATTCTTCCCCGTAAATTTTGTATAATTTTTATTTGTGTTCCATGGTTTAGTGTTCAGTGTATCCTAAGCATTAACTCTGATGATCGAGCATATGAAGGCTTTCGTTATAAATTTACTGGTTGAAATTTTGTTATTGTGAAATTTGAAAATATTCTTTGAGAGCAAAACCATTTTTGGGGTCTTGACAGTTTTAGCAGATTTTCAAACCTGCTGTTTAAAATAGCGTGAGTTAACGAAGTTTGCATTGGGAGTAAGATAGTTTTTCATTTCATGGAAAATCATGACTTCTGACATGAAAATCAGAAATTCTCATTTCTTTATGTATATTACTAGAGAGAACCCAGGGCTGCTCCATAGCGGTGATTTACGCAAACCTGCATAAATGTGTCAGAATTATCAATTTAAAATGGTGCATTGATATGATATTCTGAAGAAAAAAAAAATGATTTTGAGTTGGACTCGAATATACGCATAGCCAAATATATCCGTAACTATGGTCACGTGCTAGCGTTACAGTAGTGGCTTTTTTATATATAAGATCTTTTTGTTTTCATCTATCATCTTTTATTAAGGTCGGTACACACAATTCGCCGTTTCACAATTTTGTGGGAGAGGGGAAAAATGCAAAACTCTAGACAAAATGACCAAACACAAACTTGCAATCGCAGGGTAAAACATTGCTCCAGGCAACATCTAGTATTATATTATTATAGTATGTATGCATGTGTGTATATATATATTCATATATATATATAAAGATTTTCTTGTAAAAACGATAGAGATCGCAATTTTTGTCCAGTAGGGCTGAAATTTTGTATGGATGTAGTTTTGGACTTAATCTCAGGTGTTATTAAGGGTTGAGTTTCAGGGAACCAAAATAAATTCTACTAATGCATGTTGAGACATACAGTTATCATTCGATATGACTGAAATTTGGTAGGTAGTTGATTCGGAACTTAATGAAAGCTGGTATGAAGTTCGATGAGAATCGGTCAAGCAGTTTAATAAGATTGGTGGAAGTTCTACCTTCGGGGGTTACGATGTAATTATCATTCGTTAGGGCTGAAATGATAGTTGGTTCTAAACTTAATGAAAACTTGTATTGAGTTCTATGAATTGATCAAGCGGTGTAACAGTGAACTGACTAAAGTTCCACCTATGGGGATTAAGAAGTAATTATCACTCGATAGTGCTGAAATTTGGTAAGTAGTTGGTTTTGAACCTAATGAAATTTGGTATCCAGTTTTATGAGAATAAAGTATCAGTCAAGCTGTTTAGACATGGGGGTTGAAAAAAGTTCCACATATGGCGGCTAAGACATAATAATCATTTGATAGGGCTAAAACTTGGTAAGTGTTTGCTTCTGAACCTAATAAAATCTGATATCGAGTTTGATGAAAATTGGTCAAGAGGTTTAGCTGTAGGGACTAACAAAAGTTACACCAATGGGATTAAGATGTAATTATCATTCTACAGGGCTGAAATTTGGTACATGGGTGGCTCTGAACATGCTGAATGATTACGAGATTTGTATGCAAATCAGATGGAAAAAAAAAAAAATCTAAAACTGTTGATGAAAAATCAAAAACTAAAATGATGTAAAAACATGTAAAATTAGATGTAAAAGGAGAATTGAAAAAAAATGTAAAAACTGATGAGTGATAAATTGATGAATGGTTTTTGTTCATTTTGCAAAACCTTATTTTCTAGTGTAGCTTGCTGGGCTGGATTTTTTTCTTCTATTTACTTACTCTGCTCGTGTTGACCTACAGAGTCGAACGAGGGCTTTAAACATTCAGTAAACCAAGCTAGACCGAACTACATTCTGCGGATTATTACAAGCCCTGAAACATTTCTTGCATATCGGCGTATCTGTCGTGTTATAACAGTAGTATCTTGATGAGCCTTATGACCACGTCTTCTTCGATACTCTGTTCTAAATAAGACCGATGTAACATAATCAAACCGATGGACTAGAGGGGAAAAGAAATTGCGAAGGTTGAAGATATCTAACTAAGGATACATCCAAAACTATTGTGAATGTCTCTCTGACGTTATATCATTCTTGTTTGGTACAGATTATATATGCGTTGGTCAGCCTTGCTGCCTTGCTATCTTTTTATGCTATTGATAGTGACGTTGCGAGAGGGGATTATTAGGATTTAGATAAATGATCATGAATTTTTAAAAAACCCCTCCTGAGGCGAAGTATGGACAAAACCTCCTCCTAGCTTTTACTGACCCTCTCCCAAATTGTTCAATTCTGGCTACACTACTGCCTATGGGAGTATAAGGTTTCATGGTTTGAAGGAATTATTTCTCTTTCAATTTGCCAACATGTTCCAATATTTCATTCTGTATGTTTTTATTTTCTTTATTATTGTGATTCTCTTTAGTTCTCGTCTATTTTTGTACGTTCTTTATTAAGAAGAACTAGTTTTCATATATCAAACTAACAAGACTGTTATCAAACTGTTGAAATAAACATGTCCTTTTTTTATTGCATCATTAACTTTCGAGCAGCCGGAAGATTGTAAGGAAAGGTAGATGAATTCCATTTCAGATACATAATTGTATTAATGTAAGGACCAAATTTTCAGCTTTTAAAATCTGATCTATATGATGCAATGGAGACGGAAATATGTAAATTTTTAAAATTTTATTTGATCAAAAATATTCAATTCTGGAATCATTAAAGGTTGCTCTGGGTTGTCTTTTGAACATTATATTAATTTCATTGGTATGGTACGCCTTATATGAAACAAATGAAGCATTACTCATTTGCATTAAAAAAACATAAAAAAATCTGAAAATGACTTGAAAATTCATTTTTGCTTTTACATAATCCATCTAGATTCAACAAAATCCATTTTTAAACTTTATTTCGTATCATCTTAGACAGTAATCACAGTAGAACACACATACAGATTGCATTTTGAATAAATATGTTTCTAGGCTGAAATGAAAAACTTTATAAGAGCATTCACAGAACTTGATTTGAGAAAAGTTTTATTTTTTATATTTTGTAATTTTCGGATACATTTTAAATGATTAAGTAGATATGGAAGATCCTAATTTTTTCATTATACTTATCCGACTAATTACCTGCAATAAATTATTCGAAGGAAATGAGAATTTCCACAACATTGATCTAGGTGTGAAATTTGTCTTTGATTTTTAGTAATAGACTATAATTTTTCTAGATTTTCTTTTCCCCTTCATTCATGGTTTTCTTGTTTCGCAATATTTGTTGGTAACCAAATTGTATAGTTTCCAACTTTGTACCTAGAACAGATTACATGTTACAGTTCACTTGTATGTGACCATTTTTTTTCCTGTTACATTAAACGTTACATTTTTATATGTTAAATTAAATACTTCTGAGTTAGGATTAATGTATTTATTATGGATGATGATGTGAATTGAGTATTCACATGAATGCCCTGCAACTTTGGACATCTATTATAAATTGATCGTAACATTAAAAAAATGTATTTTATACCTCTTATGTATGATAGATGGTTAGGAGAGGTGGGTTGTTGCTTTTTTATTTGAACAAAAAAATAATTTCTTGTTTTCCTCTTTTCATCAAAAAAGAAATAACCCTAGCCTCTTTCTAAACAGATTTTCATTCATAAATGTGTTTCAATTTAACTTTTTTTTGTTTTCTTTTTTTTTTGTTCAATGATCAACTGACATCTAGTAGGTAATTAACGGCAATGACCTGGCCAAAAATGATAATGCTAGAGGCGAATCTAGATTAAAATTTATTGGAGCTCAAAGTTTAGTCATCTTTTCCTCAAATGAAAATAAGTCTAAATTATTTGTGCTTGTCGAAACGTCCTAACTGCTTCGCGGTCATTATATGTTACATTACTTGTACTGAAGAGTTTTGAAATCATGGGAAAGATTTTTCGAGGTATGTTTTCGTGAAAATACCCTGTAAAATGATGAATTTTAATTTTAGGCTAATTTCTTTTGTATTCGATGAAACATCGTAATTTCATTAATTTCAACGAATTTATTGCGCAACGAGCACCCTGTTTTGCTGGCAATGATTTATCTTGTTAAGTCTTTGGAGTACTTGGAAATTCATTCCTAACTTCCCATAAACTCGTACGAGTTAAACACTACTTACAACGTGTCTCGATTGTTAAGGTTTGAATCTTTTTTCGTTTGCCTTCTTACTCATTTTTTATTCCATGTCGTTGCTCAGTAGACGGCACATTCCGCCTTATAGACGAAGCATTTGAAATATTTTCGATTTCACCGGCAAGTTACCGACGATGGCAAACATCTGCCCTGGTCATTTCCGCGTAACAAAATTGTGGCGAATATTTTGTTTCAATACTCCTCCAACAAATGGCGAATGAAATATTATAGAAATTATACTACAGTCATACCTCTTGCCAAATGGTTTAGAAAAGGGCAGAAGGGAAAAAAACGTGATTAAGATCGTTTTGCTCAACTGGAGATGATGTTTTCTTTCTCCTCGGTCTCTATTTTTGAGTAGGTTTTCTTTGAAAATCTACTTATTACCTTATTTCATGGAACAGTTAATTAATACCCGGGACCTCCTCTCACCCCATTAGAGTTAAATTTAAAAGAATTATTTCTCCTTGTATGTCTCCGTCATAAAAGGAATATAATATCTAAATGTCATTTTTCTTGGTCCCATAGTTTGGCCAAGGGTTTTAAAAGTAATTCAGGGCCTGTCTCTTCATATAAATGGAAGTAAATGAAATTATGACTAAACAATTTCAAAGAAACAGATTTAACTGACATATATCATATCTATAATTCGAGGGGAACAAGTCTGCTTTAGTTTCTGATGGTTTCTAGAATACAGTGTTTTTGGGTATGCAGTAAACAAATCCACGTCAGTATATTAAGGCGGATTTGAATTAATTGTGGATTAGTATGTAGGTATACCACGGTATGTACAGAATCATTTCCAAGTATGGGAGACCTGTTTCAACGTTGCGTGAAACCCAATATTCGATCTCGCAACATTTTCCTGTTTTTCCATATGTGTAATGATGTTCACCTAATTTGAATTCAGTAGGAGAATTTTATGACTAGATCTCACAAAGTTAGTATCTCTGCATTTATACTGATTTAATCTAATTTTGCTCCCTTTTTTGAATTATTATCATTTTTCTACTGTACTTCTATGATGGGCACTAATTTTAACTGATTTTTTTAAACCTATCATTGACTTACCATTTACATGTTTTATTTTTTATTTTTTTATTTTGTTTTTCGAAATAACGTGAAATTCCTTTCTTCAAAAGTTGTTATAATGTAAATAAAAGAAAATGAAAACTTAATTGTCTTAGCTAGTGATGGGCAGAATTGTTCATTTGCGGAACCTGGTTCGCCTGCTCCTGGTTTTTCAGTCTGCTCCCTGCTCCGAAACTGCTCCGATCTTATTTAAAATTAAAACCATTGAACCAAGAATGAGTTTAACCTTAACTAAGTTGGATTGAGCAGTATCTGTTATCGATATTCATACTATATGAAGAAGTAATATTCCTTATTCCCTTCAATACAATCAATTGGGTGAGAATAGAGACATCGAGGTATGTAGTTAGCTGACGATTCAGTGAAAATTTGGCTGAATTCATTTGTTTTGTTTTCAAAATATTGCTGAAATTCCATCATTTGCCATTTCATGCAATGAAAATTATCGAGAGGAATTATGGAATAACTGTTAGTTGCAGAAAGCTGAAATTTTTATTAAGATATTGTAATATGTTTGCTGAAAATTCTGTGAAGATTTCACCTCTCTACAACTTGACAGTTGTCTCATAATTTCTCTGGATAATTTTCATTGTATGGAATTCTTATGCAAATAATATGACCTAAATCTAGTTGCAGAATTTCAACCATATTTCGAGAATCAAGGGTACGATTTTAACCAAATTTTCACCGGATACTTCGTTAACATAATCTCAATATCTCTGAAAAATTTCAGCTCAATTTTAACTTCAGTTGTCGAGATATCGCTGAAATTTTGTTCAGATTGGGTAATTGAAATGATAAGGATTCAATCTAGTTGAGGAATTTGAGAAATTTCAACAATATCTCGAAAATGAAATATGCGATTGAGTTGAAATTTTCCAAGAATTTTTCGCTAACAGACTACAGAAACTCATAAAAACAAACATTTTTCTCGTGATTCCTCTCGTTATCTCTGATTGTATGAGATGTCAATGGCAAATGATATGAACTGAACTCAGTTTAGCTGCTAAAAACTAAAACCAGTGTTAGAAAAAACTGAAAAAATTTTGTTTTGGTCTTAATAGCATTGGAGTAGAAAGAAGCAGGAAGTAAACTTTATTACACCGAGCAGTTTCGGGAAACAACCCTTTTAAAAAACCTGGTTATTCAAACAGTACTGCTCCGGAGAAGTCCATCACTAGTCTCGGGCCGAATTTTGTCTAAGAATAATGGAAGGAGAAAATGTTTATCGAAAATTAGTTGAAAAATTTTGTATCAGAAATTTGGTTGTAAGATATGTTCCAAGATCAAATAATTTCTTCATTTACCATCTCCATTGATAATAATCATAATTATGATTTATCATTAACTTTTTGATGACTAATTTTCTACTTTTTGAAAACCTACTTTTTCTAACGGAGTTGCTGCTGCGTTAGAGGTTTTTGTTTCCTCTCTCTCCTGTCGAACGTCAAGTGAAGAGGGAAGAACGGCTCATGTTTGAGACAGAATGAAAGAGAGATGGTGTGTGTGTGTGTGTGTGTGTGTGTGTGTGTGTGTGTGTATGTACACTCAGAAGAGAGAGGAGCTGCATGAAAAGTGAAAGGTACAGTCATACAGGTTGAGCTATGTATATATGTACCTGTATTTATCTATATAGAGTAGGTAACATACGCTCACGTTGGCTATATATAAAGTTAATAAAACAGGAATTTTTTCAGTCTTTCTTTAACTGTCCGCTTCAGAGAATATTTAATGAAGTGAAATCCGTATTCACTGTTTTTTCATCTTTCAACAGTTAACTTAAGTTTTTTGTTACCCCTTATTGTCTTTCCTATACTGGTACGGTATTACGAACCGAAAAAGTGTTTTCTGTATACAAAATTTTTCATTTTTTCATTTTTCATTTTTTTGTGATTGTAAACTGTCGTTAATAAATCATCGAGTGTCGGTTCCAAAACTTTCTTTTTTGCCTTTTGCTCTTCGGTTCATTAACGAGAATAACTTTCGAAGACTGGTGTTCAATTTCCTCGGAATGTTTGAAAGGTAATATTACTATTTTTATTAGCCATTATTTATTTTAGGAACATCCCAACGAGCGACAAGGCACTGTGTCGAAGTTCCAATTGACATTTTTTAATCATCTTTAATATACATGTTTCATTTTTTATTTGTAAAGATTTGGATGAAAAAGTTGATTGGGATACCTGTTAATCAAAATTAAGAAGTCTTAGATTTTAAATTTCTGGCGTGTTCTTGACGAGGTCGTTGTAAAAAATTTTATTTTTGGTCAAGTTTTATATTTACCTGAGTAAACAAATTTTTATTTTATTTTTTCAAATTAAGAAACAGGCCCAATAGAGTCATGAATTTTGACTAGTTTTTATGCTCATTATCCATGCCGATGAGTTTAAATTAATTACGTTGATTTTTTGAAGTACCTAGGTATGTTCTAAACCACGTCTGGTTGCCCGATTTGACAATTGCAGTTGTTATTTTCCGAAAAATATGAAAATTTTATAGGTTTATTAGAATATTCTTCTCGTTAAAAAAGTGCTGTTCTCTTAAAAATTTAGTTCCAGACCTGAGGGGTTAATGCTACGCTCCTCGAACTAACTTTAGCATGGAGCACAGTAACGTAAAAATGGAACTTCTTCCTTGGTTTAGCATTAAATTTTTGAGCGCAGCATTTTTTTGCCATAAAAAATATACCTGTTGTAGAAAATTTTTGTAATTAATATTTTTCACTTGGAATAATATTTGTGCTGTATAGTTTTGTGTGGTAACCCATGTTAAATGCTCGAACCCCGGCCTCACACTCCCCAATTATAAAATTGGCTTTAGAAATTTCGCTGGTTGCTAGTCGGACGTTTTATTTTTCTGTTTCATTTCTTCTGCGATTATGAACGTAGTCGTCATAATTATTTTTGTTTCTCTTTACTTTGCCTTCGAAAAACGTGTCTTTTAATTTGATTCGAAAAATTGATTTGATTTACTGTTCGGCTTTTTGTACTCTTAATTTTGATTATCTTTTCCTGTGGCTTATTTCGAATTAAAATTCCAATCTTGAAAGATATTGGTGAAAATATTGACTGTTTAGCGTTCCAGGTCCGTGATTGCCTTTATTAGTGAGTTGTGTTAGTTGGAGTTTTTTAATTACAAATTCTATTCAGCAAATCGATCAGCATCACGATCACTGAATGTATTCAAATTCGTAAATTCGAGAAATAGCTTTTTTCGTTGGATATCGTTATTATTAGCGATTTCGTGCCAGGAAAAATAATCCGTTATTTTTGATAATGGCTTTGTTTTTAGTTTTCTGCAGGTTATTTTTGTGTCCTAGAAGAAGAATTAATTTCATTTCACGGTAGAATTATTTTCTGTGCCAGCATTGAAATTTGAATTACATTTTCCTAGATATAGAGAAATTTATTTCGTTCATACATTTTTCAGATAGGTATTGATTCTTCGCGTTTAGCAGTAAAATTTTTCGACGCGGACGACTTCCCCTCAGATTCAGTTTTAATCGATTAATATTTAATATAGTTGATTAAATCGTAATGAATCGATCCGTTATTGACATAATGGTATTACATATTATATGTTTGAAATAGGTACTTATTAAGTTATTACTGTAGTGCAAAAATGGCTCAGTTTTTTCATTCCAAGAAACTTATTCGTATTTCACTAATGGAAAATTAGATAACTTGAACCAGGATTAGACTTTGTTTTCTTTCATAGGTACTTCGACGTCCAATTTCGTTTTCAAGACAATAATTATAAAAAAATTTAATCGGTGTTCGATGGAAACGATTATGATCTTCGTTTCATCCAAGTTACGAAACTCGTGATTGCTCTTTCAAGAATCGATTCATCAGTGCTCTGACCTTGTGAAAGTGTAAAAATTTTCAATTGGAAATAATTTTTTCAGCATAAAATCTCCGTATTTTGGCTTACCATTTCCGATTCGGATCGATGATTTCTCGTGCTTTCTACTTTTCCCACTTCCCATTTTTTGTGCTTCCGCTTCACAATTTTTTCTTTTACAATTTTTTCTTTTACAATTTTTCTTCGAACCTCTTTTTTCGAATACTTGCTGCTAAATTTGTATTAACTGCGAACGGTATTCTGAAACTGGTTTGATGATTATCTGTACGTCTCGTTTTTGGAGGTTTTTTTTTCTTCTTTTTTGTTGATGTCCTTGTTAAAATGTGTTGTGTGAAAAATTGTTCATTCTCACCGCACCCTTTTTCTAAATTATTCCTCGCCGTCCTGTTTTATTATTTCCAATTCTACTCTGTTGAAATTCTTGTTTTTTTGCATTCTGTGTATCACCACTTAATGACTACACGCGCAACTCATGAAATCAAGACGAAGTCTAGATATTGAGAATTCATAATTTCTCGTCAAATTTGGTTTCTGATTATTCTCAGGCATACCCGTGTATATTGTTTCTCTGTCTCTCTTTCAGAAAAAGTGTTATCTCGGAAATTTTTTGAAAATTAACAGCTCCTCATTGCCTGTCCTAAAAAAACCGAAAATTCTGCGCATGAAAATTTTCTCAATTGTGAATTTCTGTGAAAGCTATAAAAAATGTTACCTATATATGTTTTATTACTTTTTTACATTGTAAAAGAATACGCAACATGCGTCAAAAAATGGATGAACCAATATGTATTTACTTTCGCTCAAATTTTTAAACTAATGTAGTGCATCTTGGAAAAGTTCGACTGATTATATGGATATCATCAATATTTCGAAGTGTGGTACGATAAAGACTTCGTTTTTCGGATCTGTCTGTCTCAGATTGCTTCAGCATTATTTAAAGGCCACACTTCGGCCAAGGTTGTTCATTTAAACTGAACCTTCGAGTGAGCTGTTGAAAAATGGATACTTAAAACGTGGTTGGAATAATTCTTAGTGAGAACCTATATCGTTAATACAGTTTATCGGAAATATATTATTAATTGGCCTAAATTTGGTTCAAATTTTGAAATTTATTCAACGACAATTTTCCGTTTTGAAATTAAGAATTTCTATAAGGCTACCTCCTAAATACTAATAAAGCTTGAACCGTTTTTTGTACCGTTAATCCATCGATTTTGAAAGGGCTGTAAGGTGTAATAATTTATTCGGTTCAATTTTAACCAAATTTTCTTTGCAAAATGTAAGTAGGACTTATTCACTTTCGGATAATTTTTCTCATAAAATTTGGTACGAAATCTAGAGGTCAATACCTTCGTTGCTCGATTTTTTTTCAGAGTTATGTATTTAGTGCCGAGTGCCGTAAATCTGAAAGCGAATGCTGGGTGTATGTATTCATAAAATCGTCTCGTACTTACCGGCGAATCCGAAATGTGAGTTTTGAACTTTCGATGTAAAAGTGGCTTCCAAAATTTTTCATTTCAAACCTCTTCTTTCATCATCTCCACGACTCTCCCCTGCGAGTCGTTGAGAAGCAACGAATTCTTATGAAACTTGTTCGAGGATTTCGTACCCCCCTCATCGTCACCTACTCCTCAACGAATCGTAGTAACGAAATTTATAATTATTATACGTTTATTGTTTCGACATGCGACGATTAAAAATAACAACTACGTTTTTCTCACATTAAAAGGTTCTCGAAAAATTGGCGAAAATTTTAATAATTTTCGTCCAGTTATCCACGAACCGACCAGTTTACACGCCGCCACCTCTGAAACAATTTCTTGGTACAAAAATCTATGGTAATTTTTTCGTGACCAACATACGTCGAATATTTGACTTTTAATTTTTTTGCATAAATAAATAAAAATTCGCGCTGACGACGCGGTGAAGCAGCCTGTCTTTTCCCCTCTCGAGAATGGCCAACGGAATGTCGATGTTCGTCGTGACTCACGTTATTCGCCATCCAGCTCCTTTTTCGACCACTAGCCATCGGACATCAATTGCAGTCCAAGGTAGGCCAGTTTCACGTCAACTGAGAATGTTCGAATACTTCTTGGAAAGGGCAAGCCAAAGTTATTTAATAAAATTGTGAGAGTCGTTGGCAATAGAAAATAGAATTCTGTCCTCGCGTAGCGGTAGTCGTTATCGCAGCAAGTTCGTACGACATACGTTTGAACGTAGTTATATGTGTGGCAGAATAATTGGAGATGGTTTTAATTGGAATTTGCTTTTTTTTACGAAAAAGTTACATTGAAATTCGGCGATTAGTTGTCAAATTGAGTGAATGGGTTGCAATGTAGAGCGACCAATTCTCTTTCTCGGTTACACTCGTCAGTCCTTTCCTCGTCGGTAATTCGAAAGTCTGTGAACGATTTTCTTCTTGAAACAATTTCTATACAAGTTTGTTTCGATGGTTGCGAAAAATCTTGAGGTGTTCGCCGGGAAGCTACTCAATTCAGTTTTCATTAGCTTATGTTGTTTGTTGCGAATTCGTGCGGCTAACTTTACCGAGAGATCCAAGTTGAACCAAAAAAATCTACGCGCATATGAACAATAAAAACGAACACCGCTGAAACAGTAGCTCGCCTACACTTCGAATTCTGAACGACGAGATGCAACGTTCCCATCTTCTCGATTTCGGTAGAATTGTCGCATTCTGAGCGTACGTTTCACCCACTAAATGTGAAATTATAACCAAAATCACACTTCGTTGTCAGTCATCTTTTGCACTGACAAAAACGTTTAATATCAAATAATTTGACCTTCCTAAAAATTTATGTCCGCAATAGGTATAATTTTCTAAAAATACTGAAAATTACTGGTGATTGAGGAACGATGCTAATTTTGTTATTACTACTCTGGCAGTGTTATCAGATTAGTTTGCAGAAACTGCTCAAGTGTATTGCAGGCTAGATATAATTTACTATTAAGAAAAGTAATAATCATTGAAATAGTTGAAACATATTTACTCATCGGTAAGTGAGAATTACCTCACATAAAATGAGGCCAAAAAATAGCAAAAAATCTGTGATACATTACCTCCTAAATGGTCAAGTAAAACAATAATTGATATTCGGTTCAATTTGATCAAATGAAGAAAAGAAAACAAAAAGAAAACGTCCGTATTGAAATCTACTATAATGTTTGGTAATTTTTGTTGAAATTTTCATAGTATTTTCTCCTTGATTCACTATTTTGAAAATTAAATCAAGAAAATTAACCCGAGTAGTTTATGCTAAATTTTTTTCTACGCGGTCTTGAACAAAATGTCCTGACTTCCACTACAGCTCCGAAAACATATGGAAGTGCTATTAGTTTCCACCGAAAGAACTATTAATATCTGAGTTGAAAAAAGTTGAATACCGAGATTCCGTTGTCGAGGTTTTGTTCGGCATTCAAGATTTTTGACATCATCATCATCATCATCAATCATCCATGGTCAACGATGATAGAGTTCGAGTAACCCTTGTAGCACTTTCCAGGCTGTTTTTTGTATCAAAAGGGCTAAAGTGGCTGTAATAACACTTCCGTGCATTCTGCTTGGGTCAGAATGTCAACAGTTTGAACGAATGTTCCATTTCTTGGCGCGAATTCACATTTACATCAGAGTACAGTATAGTATGGTAACCATTATCCCCTGATTGGTGAACAACTAGAGGCGAATATTTCTTATCCCAGGCTACCTTAGTCACTAGGGACAGTGTGTTTAACACGCAGGTCACTTTCATCTGCTCGGATGATTGCATTGACTGTAATTATAATAGTAGGTGCTATGAAGCATAATATACTGCATTACAAAATACAACGCACAATTTTATTTTTCGACAGAGTGTTATGAAAGCAGTTAATGTACTTAGTATTCGCAGATAAGTTATGTGAAGCAGCTAATGCAATCCCATGCAAAATTCTCTTGAGAAGTGTAGGCTGCTCAGTGCTCACCTGCTTTGTGCAGGTTGATTAAGTCGTAAAATGTTTACTTGATCCATGAAAACTGTATTGTAAATGGAATATTGGAATGACTAAAAATGCAATTAGTTAATCCTACGCACCCCTCTTTACGTACTATCTAACGCACTGCAATTTGTGCCTCTCAGCCTATTGCAGTACCAACTACGTAGCACATTGCAGTCTTTACCGTATTACCTACAGCACAATACAGTACTTGATAGTATGCAGCACGGACTCCTCGGGGTAGCAATTCTACTATCGTGTATCATGTGGAAATGACTTTTTAAACACAACTTACATACATTGATTCTGCTAATGCTTCACACTTAGTACGTCACATGTCATTTTTCTGGAGGGATCAATATTGGCGTCGCTGATGTATGCTGTATGCTTGGTGCATAGACTTCATATCAGTTGGGACTCGACATCGAAATGGCTGATATCTTACACATATTTTTGAAAACTTTGAAAATCGAGTAATGGACTTGAATCAATTGAACACAGTGCTAAATAAGTCCTCAATTAATGTTTTGTATGGTTTATTGATTTTTATTTTCCATCATTTGCTGTAAAAATTCATCCACATTGATGTGTAAAATGATTTCTATCGAAAAATACCTTTCCCCAAAATTCCCAAAAGAATCTAGAAAAAAAAAAGATCTATTATCCCATTTTCAATAGGAATGGGAACTACCAGACTTTTTGCTTATTGGTAACTATGAATAGTTCCATTCTCCCTTATTTGACCTAAAAATTCTTGAAAACATACAACCCAAAAGAAATAAGTTTTTAATGATATGCTTTTATTTAGGGTAAAAGGTGGTATGAAACCCACAGCACTAACAATAGAGACGTATAGCTAAAGAGATGTCCAATTCTCTACATGCGCTGTGATACAAAAATGTGACAAAGATCTTCGATCATCATCATGAAAAAAAAGTCAACTTCGTTCAACATTCTACCCAACCAAAGGTGCGCATATTTCCTAGTGAAAACTGACATCTCTATATCAATACACACACACACACACACACACACACACACACACACACACACACACACACACACACATACACTATCAAGCGACAACACATGCGCAGTAACAAATATCAAACTTGGAAACATTTTATAACATTCTATCTTTGTCATGTTTCTGATCGGGCATTGGACATCTCTTTAGCTATATGTCTCTGATTAACATATTGTCACAGGCACACATTCCCATTTTGCAGTACAACAATTGCAGTTCAAAATGAAACAAATATGGTAGTATTACTCAACACTACACTTGTTCTCGATCCAATTATCCTATAACATCTAAATTCACATGCACTCAACGAAGCAGTGAACAAAGAACTGTAGTGAGTTGAATAAGAGTGTATAAAAGAATGGTAATGAGTTGAATAAAAGCGTATAATAAAAGAGAAATCTTCCAAGTGAAACAACAGTTGCTAGATAAAGGGAAGTGACAAAACATTTCAAGTGGTATCTTCAATCTAGAATACAATTTTTTTTTTTTTATGTGAAACTGATAGTTTTAAATTTAAAAACATGAAATTTGGAAACTATTTACGGTTATCGTTAACTACATTGCTTATTGATTACTAGATAGTAAGGCTCTTCACTATCAGGTATGTGCATAGGAGTCATAAGGATGAGCAACTATCTTTTGTTATTTGGTTTTTCTATAGAACTGATAATTTTTCATGAATTTTACATTGTTTATTATTATTATTATTATTATTATTATTATTAATTATCCATATGTAATAATTAATAACACATAATAGCGGTTCATCTCTTATCACCCTCATGCGCATACCTGCTAGTAAAGACCCTTGACTAATGCCCTAACAGCAATACACCATTTTGTATTCTACAGCGGATAAGTAAATTCACGCATATTCATGTTGAATTTTAGAAATTTTATGGTTTTTAAATTTTTTTATTACATTTATAAATATTTTTCATTGTTTCACTTGAAATTTACTTTTGCCCAATAGATAGAAAAGTTGAAGAAATAAGCCTCTTATCATACACAATTTTATGGGATCAAACTATAACATCAAAGTTCTTGAATACGGTTACAAGAGAACCATTGCCTGTAGAAAACTGAAATTCTGAAAGAGTTGTGTGAATTAAACTGTGAATACATATGACGTATTTCCGTACTTGTATCTATAGGGCTCTACCTTAACAATAGTAATTGTTTTTATGGATAGTTATCTCATCCCTATTTTTCTTAGCTACACATATGAGATAACGTGCCGCGTTTCTGGTAGGTGATGCTAACTGCGTATATATTCTAAAATTACGTCGCTGATTATATCGGTGACTACTTCGGTGATAGAACCTTCCTCAGTTCAGTTCAGCTCTTTCAGTCAATCATGTCGTGTGATAAATCGTGTTTTCTCAACTTTTTCATAAATTATTTGGTATGTCAGTGATAGTGCTCACTTCATTATTCGCACAATTTTTCAAGCCTTTCATCGGGAAACAACAAGCGTTGCCTGAGGGGTGTCAAGTCCCAATAGAATTACACGCACAATAGGCCAATAGCATTAATAGGAGTCATCTGATAAGACTCATTTAAAATATACGAGTATGAGAAAATTCCCCTAAAGGATGAAAGCAAAAGGATATAATGAAATTGGGAAATAAGCTGATTTTGACGGGGAGTCCAAACGGTAGTTCTGACGTAAAAAATTAGTGTAATTGAGAGATCAAACGCGATTAGTGCTAGACCATTTGGGAATGCATTTCGTATGTTTTTAGTTTGTTGTTTTTGTTTGTCTTTAAAATATATATATATATATATATATATATGTATTGGAATAATTATTATCTACACCGTATCATAGTGTGCTGTTTTTGCGAATGTTTCGCTAAAAACTTCTCTTTAATAAATTACGGATATTGTGATTGTTTATGCTTTGGTTAGAAAAGTAAGTTTTCATCATAATTCGTCGAATTATTATTATTATTATTATTATTATTATTATTTTTATTATTATTATTATTATTATTATTATTATTATTATTATTATCACTATTGCTAAAAAAAATAGAAACTCGTATAATATACGTCTCAGCTGGAAGAGACTCGACTCGCGTTCTGTTCTGTAACCGAATGGAAGTCAAATGCAAATCCAACCGGTTTTCTTGGCCTCCGAGACTGGTGGCGCTGTAGGTTTGTAGTACGAATCGTTTTATCTTCGTGGCGATGTGCCGCCTGGTGTTGCCAAGCGAAAGTGAAGTGGCGGCCCGAAGTTGAATAAATTAGTGGAAAATTTACTATTTCTCGGAAATCCGTTAATCTTTACGTATGTTCGAAGGGAGCGATAAGGTGTGTGGAGAAGTAGATTTCTCGAAGAATCGTTTGCGCAGAATTGTAATGTTTTGTGTAAAACCGAGCTGCATGGTTGGTTATGTCATCGATTCGTGGGGTCGCCGGTTCGTGTCGCTTTTATCGCTTTTACATTGCCATTTTCACTCATTTGAATGATGGCATCTTCGCATCAAAAGGTTTACCAGTTGATAATCGAATTACCGATGAACTGAATAATCGAAATGAAAACTACTACTCGGTTCCTTTATACAAAACAAAATTTCAAATAAATTTTTCATTCAAAAAAACTGGCAAGGATACCACTCGCAGATGTGGTACACATCACGCTTTATAAAAGTCACCTAAATTAATAAAAAAATGGATATGATCTTTGTGTATGTAGGTATAGGCTTCACTTAACGACAAGAATTACTTTCGGGATATAGCTTATAGCCGGACATTGTGTATAATACGAATGAGTACCTACTCGAATATATTTTCCAGAAGTGTCAAATTTTAGTGACAGATTTTGCTCAAATTCGATGCCAAACCAGTCCTTACCGGTCTCTTGACGACGATAAAAATTTCAACCAGAAATATTTTAATTTGCGCAAGTTATCGGTATGACGACATGGTGGTTCCGCAAAATTTCGAAAACCCCTCCCTCCGAAACGGGAGGATGAATTTAAAAAGTTGTAACACGTGTATGTAACCCTAGAAAGCCTCTAACTTTGCTCCTGTAATTTCGTTGATATAGATCTTGAAGCGGCGGCTCCACAGATCACCAAAAATTTCCAAAACGAATAAGAAGTGGATATAATTTTTATTGTACGAATATTCGCACATAATAAAATCATATATTATCGCGTACAGAAGAATTTGAGTGACGTGTGTATTTGGGCAACGAATTTTCAGTTGTGTGCGACCAAATTGGTCGGTCGTCGTTCAGTGAAATTTATATTCGATATTTTCGCCTCGGCTTATGTGGCGTCCAAATTGTGATTCGAACTTGAAAACCAGTGGCCAAAATTTTAGATTTTTCCCATGTGTTTTAGTCGCACTCTCGGTAAGAGGAATATTAGAATTCAGAAATTATATCTCACTTTCAGTTTTATGTTGGGTTATAATTTGTTGACTATTCCGTGCATTTCCCGTGTGTTATGTATGCAAAGCACGCGACTCGAAGATTGCACCCACTTGAAAAAGCCTTATTATTATTATTATTATTATTATTATTATTATTATTATTGTGGCAACGGGTGGTCGTTGATGAACAAGTGTGTACTACACACTCGTCAACCACCTAGCGGGCCAGTGGGGTAAAACCCACGAACTCTGTTTTTGAGCTCACGGCTGTACATTTTGTCTGTGCAGCTAAACTTATTTACTGGGTTTGGTCCGCACACACTCTTCAGCGTACACGCAACCGACCAGCATTGGTGTTTGTGTGGTGTCGTGTATACACACATACACACACCCACAATTATTATTATTATTATTTTTTTATTGTTGTTGTTGTTGAGTGAACGGCGACTGTCAGTGTTTCCATCACGTATGCGATGCAATCTTGTTGCCTGGCCAAACTGAGCCAGTCCAACAATGCTCGATACCATTCCCTCTTCCCGGCTGGTATTGCTGTGGCTGCAGTTGATACAATCCAACATTTACGAATGTATATGTGTCCTGCATGTTGCGTGAAACGAGTCAAATTTCATTGCATTAAGGTAGTGAATTGCTTGCTGTGTTACCCCTACGCTGCTCCTACCACTTTGTGTTTGTGGTAATACGAGCGCGTGATTGTAATGCACCTGGGCATCCGAACGTCTCCAAAAAAGGAGAAATTAATTAGTTATTTCGTTTGTGCCTAAAAAATGGCACAGACTGTACATGTGTGTTCGATCATCGTGCATTAGACACAGTTGTGGTGCTTAAGCTGTCTGTAGACTCAAGTAGCCACGGTTTTCGGCAAGAAAGTCGCGATTCTTGGGACCGGCAATGTCGTGTGTTCGATGTTCTTTCATCTTTGTTGACACATACGTCCCGCATTATACGTCGCCATATTCGCTTCGACAGGTTTCGACGTTGGCTGAGGATAACTTCAAAGTTGCTGTGAAAAGTGATTAAATTTTACGTTCTTTCTGCTTTGTCGTGTCATCGACATTTAATTAGGTTAGATAGACAACGTCTTCTTTTTGCCTTGGCTGTGAAGATTGGTTGTATTGTTGTTACATTTTTCTGCACCAACTGGAAAGTTGATGCGAGAGTTATACATAGAGCCAAGTAAAATTTCGTGTTGGATATGATAACTCATCCAGGACTGCAGGTTGTGGCGCAATCGGTTTTTTGCAGCTTCATCTGACATCATTTACGAAAGTTGCGAAACGTGACATGACGCATCACTCAGCCTATCTATAAAGAATCACAACGAACAACGAAGCTATTATATTATGTTCGTGGAGTTTGATTGCGTCTTACATCATAACACATTTCTTTCTGTTGAGGGCGATCTCATTTCTCATGTTTATGTTGGGACATGGTTACCAACATTAAGAGTCGCACCACACTTCCACACTTTTCCCGAGACAAAGGCGATGATCACCGCCTTACTCTCAGGCTATAAAATCTGTTTGCAACTCGTATCGTCGACATTTTTTCGTTTTCTAAATGAATATCTTACCCGTTGGCTTCGACCTTATTTTTTCACCTCTGTACCGTAGCAAAATTAATTATCGAGTCTGATTTTTCCACATGCGACCACGCAACGCGACGTGCCAACGACGAAAGTTCTGGTCAGTTCATTGTTACCCTTTGCTCAGTGCTTATTATTAATAAAAATTGACCCTCGAAACGGGGGAAGGAATACGTAGGTACCAATTGTTCACAACTTGGGACCGCCTCAGTCTTGCGTGGAATGTGAATACGAATGAAAAGTGTTGGTGGTTGGAATACCAGTGGTTTGTCTCCGGCTCAGCTCACCGATGCGGTTCTCATTGAAGCATTATTGTGGAAAGCGATAGTAAGGTTTGAAATAATTTGGGTGAACTGTGTCCTGCAAATTTTTTTAAGGAATTATTCTCAAGGATAGCGGTAACGAAGTTAAAGTTTGTTATTGATCTGCAAGAACGACTTAGCTTCGTTCGAAACCATTTCAGTTTTTTTTTCGAGTGGTTATGAAGGATGGTAGTTTCTTCGGAAAGGTGTCACTTTCACGTCAGTCTCATATGTAATGAGGTGAGAAACGTTATTATTTTTATTCATTGTCGATAAAACATTTAACGTACCATGTTGTGGCTTCTTTTAATTTTTATATTTTCAAATTATTCAATTCGTGAAAAATGTTCCTCTTGTCTCGAGCTCGACATAATTTTTTGGAAAAGATACGGTCGTAGTTAAGGAAGAGTGAAGTAGTTCCCGTTGGGCATCCGTCCTTTTACACGAATCGTGTGAATTTTTTGGTGGGTGCTCGTCTGTTAACCAGGTTCTTTACTTGCGAAGCCAAACCCTTGACGAATAGGTATATCATTTGGCGTGAATTTTTTCATCTTCGAGAATGAATAATATTATTCTTAATTTATGCGAAACAAGTACGTTAATTCTATTACATATTAGAAAAAATGCATAAAATTATGAAATAAGAAAATTCAAACACATAGTAAATGTGGCAGATTTTTCTTGAATCGTCTCGGTGCATTTCAGTATGATGTCGAGGCATCTTTTCTCAGCTGGACAGATTTTCGGAGGTAAAAAATTCGAAAGGTTTTATTCTCTTTTTTTCGTCGTTTTTTTTTCCTTCGAATATTTTTTGGTATCCCAAGCGCTTGAAACTGGTTTCAGTTCTGTTCTTTTATTCTTGAAAAATTTATGAAGGTTATTTTTTGAAAATTCCTCGCAAAACACCGAACGTTCATATTTCATTTCTTATTTTTTCTCTTTTGCATACTGATCGTCTTTTTTCTCTCTTTTTTTTTTAATTTTCTTTTACCTTTTGTGCTTAGACACGTTTGTACATTAGGCCCGAGTACCTTTCATAGCGATGCCATGGATATTTATCATATTGTTGAAGTCACAGTTTCATGTCTTGCTCATTGATCGAATTGGGTGCGCCCATTTTTTTCTATTTAGAGCTCGGTACCTTCATGATCGACTAGAATTTCTTTTAAAACCCAATGAAACGCTGTCGTAATAATTTCTATCGATTTTTAATTTGATAAAATACAGTCACCTCAGTGGTCGAAGAAAGGATGTGGACCTATTTCGACTCGATTTACAGAATTATTTATTTTTCAAGTTGGTTCTTATCCACCGTGTATCGTTGCTAACTCGTAGCCAGATTTGAACGTTCATCGAAGTGAAATGATGAAATGAAACATTATATGAGTTACCTACTTACATCTTATTTAGTTACTTACTAGAAAACCATTTTGTAAAGATTACAGTTAGATGGTGTTTGTTCATAATTTTGTTACACGTTCGTTTCAATGATTAAATTGAGCAAGTCGTGTTGAAACCGGTTCCATGAAAATGGTGTTTCCTATGTGCATACCGAAGAACTCTACGAGCCTTCGATGGTTATCGAAAAACAGCTTACCATTTACGCCGAGTACGAGTATCTCATCGGTGAAAATTTTTCACGTACAGAATATGTAAAAAAGAAAAAAAAGAAATCGCACGAAACCAGTTTCACGTAGGTATGTATGGCCACAAAAAAAAAAAAAAAAAAACCACAAAGGGGAGAAGAGGATTGCTAATGTAGCGTCTGTTAATAATTTCTTGTTACGTAACTCAATGTTTTAAGGAGTTTAAAGGTGTAGGCCTGGCATACAATTCTTACGGTTTTTTTTAGGTTTTTTTCTCCTGTTATTCCGTTACATCGCCGTCAGCGCCATCGCTATTAAATTCTTGTTCGGTTTTTGTCTCTTTCCTCTTTTTTTTTACTGTTTGTGCCTAACGGTGAAATTTTGAAGTTGTTAGTTTCTTATGCTAAACGGTGCGTACTTGGCCCTAATAGAGGGAATTATGAATTGGAGACCCTGACGCGTTCCTCATCGACAGGTATGTATTTTCGCGTTCAAATTTAAAAGTCTCGAATAAAATGGTTTGCATGTTGATTCTAATCGTACCTATTTATTTCTGTTCATCGAATAAACTCCCAAGCGTGAAAAGCTTACTCTCGACTTTCTCCGCTTTCATACGTAATACCCGTACATTATTCATTATATTGAGCAGAATTCAAAACTTCATTTTCAAAAAGATCGTTTGTCTAGACTAAACATGAAATAGTCCTCTCATGAATTAGTCCAACTTCTCTCCCCCTGTCCAGCCTTCTAATTGTTCAATGAAAAGTAAGTTTCGGATAAATTTAAATCGCTTCGAGCCCATATCGCATCTGTGATAAAAAAAAGTTCCTATTTTGCGCTGTATTCATCTCGCGAATTTTATTAATCGGATAGTAAACGAGTAGAGTTACTTGATGAGAGTGATGTGCCCTGTTGCTTTTTACTTATTTTATTTATTTTTATTTATTTTTATTTTTTGAAATGTTTCTGCATTTTATGGCGGTGTCCGTTTTTGGTTTGCAATTCGAAACGTCGATATAAGGTGTACCCCCTTCGGGCTTCACGCTTCACCGACTGGGGTCAACTTCTCTCCAGAAGAGACAAATCGAGGCTGGACTAATGTACTGAACTACGTCCGCAAAATTAATAGACCTGACGTAGGTTATACTTTTGGACGACTACTTCTCAGTTCGGTGGAAGAGTTGGAGTTGAAATTGGTGGCGGTGGCGGCGGCGGCGGCGGCGGCGGCGGCGGCGGCGGCGGCTCGTTCGCAGACTGAATTAAACTCAAAAAACTGACGCAATGGAGAATAAACTGTTTATTCACACTTATTCTGTCATCTATCAAATTACAATCTTATCCTATTCTGTTGGGTTTTCTAAACTCGCTAAAACCTGCTGATACTTTCAAATCAACTCTCGGAGGTAAATAAAAAACAATTGAAATCGAATTAATGAACAATCGTACGATAATGAAAGGTGTAACATTGCCGCCAACATACCTATATTTTTATGAAGGATATTTTTAAACCTTTTCGACGATAAAAAATCATGTTCGGGGGGGAGACCTGGCCAAATTTTCGGTTGTTTTTCAATTTGCTCAAATTTGTTTCACTTGCGTGTTGAGATCGACTCGGATTTCTCAGCCTGGCGAGTGTTTTAACCGGAGGATGGCATTTTCTCGAAACTGAGGTACCCGTAGGTAGCTTGAGAAATGATCACCGTTTGAGGATTGAAAGTCTGTTGCTCGTCATACTCGATATTCGCAGATGGAATAATTTCTTTTTTTTTTTGAAGCAGTTTCTACTAATTGTGCATTTGAGGAAACGCTGTTCCGACAATAATCGAATTTTATCGAATCTGTGGAGTAGCCGTCGCCTACGTCTGCTTCCTCGTCGCCATTTCTTTTCTCCAGATTCCAGCGTCGGTCGACGTCGACCAATTATTTTCACTTATATTGCGTAAGTTGGTCGTCGAGAGAGAAAGGCGGTGAAACATATTATTTGTATTAATTTATCCTCGTTGTGTAAACCTTGTTTTTTTTCCTTTCCTTTCTTTCTTTCTTTCTTTCTCTCTTTTTTATTTTTTTTATTTTTTTTATTTTTTTTCCCCCTCGTCGCTGTTTTTTATTATTCGTATACTACGTCTGGTTGTTCGGTTGCGTTAGAATCGGCGAAAGTTGAACCCGTTACCTGTACCGGAGTAAAATCGATTGTCTGTACCTTATTATATCAGTGCCAGTCGCTGTTACTCTCGTTGAAATAGAAAGTATTCGTTACGTTAAGCGAGTACTGAGAGAAAAAGAGAGAGAGAGAGAGAGAGAGAGACGAAAGGGCGACAGAAGGTAAAACCGGATTGTTGCAACCGAGCTGCGAGCTCTTTTGACGCCTACGGTCCTTACTTCCTATATAAAAATGAAATGTGGTTGAAGTTGGACATTTTACGGGGGCACGGTTTCAATGCGCTGGGTTGAAAATAATTTTTGTTTTTTGTTGGTTCAAACAGTGGAGGGGTGTTTTCGATTGTGTCGCCTTTGTTAGTGAGTGTATGAATGTGAATTGATAACAAAAATTGGTTACAGTGACAATTCCTACTTTCGTGGCTGGCATTTATCGCGTGATTAAATTTAGCCGAGCCATTTCGATCATTCTGATTTTTCTCCGCAGCTAAAAATTTTTTTAATACGTTTGATACGTTTTTAGCTTGTTTTAGTGTTTCTACGTGAACTCGATTACGGTCCACGCTGTTTAGAATATTATAGTGGTATAATTAGTAAGGGATTAGACCATTATAGTTTTTAATTACGTGACAAATAACGACCGTTAGCATGAAAATCAGAAATTTGTATCACCAAAAACACAGAAAATTTTTTCGTTCGCTTCGCTCATGAAATTATTTTTTTAGTTTATGAATTCTTCTCTCCGAGATGAATCTTGCATACGGCCCTGGCTCGAATGGTGAAGGTCGACATTTTTTAATCATAATTTTTCGGTTCACTCGGATGGTTAACCCAAGTCCGCCTGTGGTCCCTCCACCCGCAAGAAAAAAAGTTGTCGAAATTCGCCGCTGATGGCGTGGGGGAAGGGGAGAAATTTTTTTGTCCTTTACCCTTCTCAAGAAAATGGTGGCCACGCCGCTGATCCAGACTGGCCTCTCTTTCCAAATTATCTGCTTCGAAAAGCTATCGCTGATTTGTGAGAAATTAAAATTGTGATCCCAAAAATGATCGGCAAATTCGTTTGTTGTTTTTCTACTTGCGTGATGAATTCGTGTATTTTTGGGTTTGTTGGTAAATATGGTTGATATTCGGTCGATTTATTGTGAATTTGATCACACTAGCAAAAGTTGTGGCTTGTTACGGTTAATTTGATTGGCTAATCTATCCTATTTATTTATTTATATATCTACCTGTATTCGTAAAACTCGATGTAAGTATGTTCGTTCGCCCTAACTACAGAATCGCTTGGCAGATCGCGACGAAATTTTGCGTATTTATTTGCGTTATTTCGAGGCCTGTTTGAAGCCATCGTCCAAGTCTGTGGCCCCCCTGGGGACAACCTCGACCATTTTCATCAAAATCAATCATCCATGGTACTGAACGAACGAAAGAGAACGAAAAAAACGACGAATGGCGGGTGCAGCGTAGCCGAGGCTGCGGCTAACGTACCTAATATAGTCTTATATACGACGTATTTTCACAATACCTGAAACCTGATTCGGTAGCGTGCGTGCGTGCGTGCGTGCGTGCGTTCGTTCGTTCGTTCGTTCGTTCGTTCGTTCGTTCGTAGTGAACGGCCTGACTGGGAACGGTGTGAGAAGAACGCGGGTATGTGGTGATTTACATCATTGATAATTTGTGAAAGTGAGGTGTACGTTGTTGATCCACGGCTCGCTTGTGATTTCCATTTTTGAAGTTTCAAGCAAATAGAGAAAATTTATATCCCTTTTTGGCTTTCGTGCGACTACATACAGGAATACCTTGGCGCGTCCTTTTTCGCATTGGACTTGTGTAGGTACTCTGTATTGGCTCAAATCAACGTTTTGACGTGGAACTACGACTTTGATGTATTTGACGTGGTAGGTCACCATCTATTCGGAATTTTGGCGACTATATCTGAAAAAAAGTATTGCCTACGTTGGAATATTATTTATAACTTTCGAACAGATTTATGTGAAAAAACAGGAATTATAATATCATAAATAAGCGCGCATTAAGCGTCGGACCGGATGAGTGGGCAGAATATGCCTCGAAAACGATGTTGCTGCATGCAGCCATTTTACGTGCGTAACTTGGTGGGCTCTTAATTAGTTTGGACGTTTAAGGTGTGCAGTCGATCGAATGGGACGAGTTCGACTGAATAAATGTAATGTTGGGGGGTGGCGGCGAAAGTGGTATCGCGTAATATAAATATTGAACCTTCGTTGCCGCGAATCCCAACCCTTGGTAATTTGAGTGTTGATCATCGAGGACAATGGTTGAGCTGATCGCAGCAGCAGAAACGGAGTATCCGATAAAAATGTAGAGCCCAAGACGACCGGTGTAGCGAACAACCGCAGAGAAAGCGCAGTACGGTGATGAGGTACTCGTTTTTTCGAAAGTTCCGATGTGTCCTTCTCGCTCTCATTTCGGTATTCGACGGTTACAGCGCGTTCGCATCGGAACGACTGCCTCGGATGGAAGACATTGTATGTGCCGCCATTTTGAATAAAAACCCAATCGAAACTCTATCGTAGGCTATACCTCAGCGTTGAACACGCTTTCAAGTCTCTGATGGGCGACCTAATACCTTTGAGTTGCCATAATCTCGCCATTAATTAATTCGACTTTATTTTTCATCACAAGTAGGTACCTGTATCCGCATAGATTGATAATAATAAATAGCAGTCGCTCGTTGATTTCGCGATAGTACGAAAAGCGAAAAGTATTTCTTCGTACCCACGTCGATTGACAAACGGTTCGCTTGCGGTTAATGTTTTTTTTTTTTCCCCCTTTTGCATTCTTGACCACTCGTGTGTCGTTACGGTCTCGAATCCGAGTAATCATCTGATCGCATTCGTGCCGAATAAGAATGAAAATAAAAAATAAAAAATAAAAAATGAAAAAAAGCCAGCAACGCGACTGTGTTGTTGCGAGAACGATATTTCGTAGTCCCAAGACGTGATTATGTAACCGTTGCGCGGCACAAAAAGTCTTCCGTGCGAAAGTTAGTCGAAGCAGTGGGTTATAAAATCGTGCCGCAGTTGTGAGACGCGTTAATTACGGATCAGACCATAAATTGGAGATGGTTTCGTAAACAGAAATCGACGTCGGCGACTGAGAACTCTTCGAGTTCGATGTTCAAATGAAAGTGTGTACCTACTGTGTGGCTGGTTTTCTTTCGAAGTGCTGGTGAAAAAGTTCTGTGGAAAAAAATGACGGCGACTTCAAATTGGAACCATTTTTTTTTGAAAACCTGTTTTTGCGCGCGAATTTTCGAAAATGTTTTGAAGGATTAAACGAGTGTAACATCCACAGTGGAGGGGGAAAGAGGAATGCGAAGCCTGATGATGAAATCATGGCTTGTATGGTTATAGTTTTTCAAAAATTCTAACTTGAAAATATTTTTCAGCTGCGCTAACCTGTTAGTTTTCAGTTTAAATATGAAAAAGGTCCATTTAAAAACGATAAATAACTTCGCTATTTTTTGTTTCAACGATGCGAAATTTTAAAAACTTTTATTTTTACCATCGCAGTTCTTTGAATCTTAAGGCGATTGAATCACCGAATGGGTGATGGGTCTGTGCAACCCAGTTGCCTGGGATTCGGTTCTACACCTAGAAAATCCGCGAGTTCGAATACACGGCACCAACTACTTTTCCAACTCAAAGCAAATGGTTTGTAGCAACCCACTGTATGTCTGTTTGGCTGCAGCGATGATGCTCACCCAACTAACAACAGTGGTGCCCGATCAAATACAGTGATCAGTTTCGAGCCATGCCAACGATCATGTTTTGCTGACTTGACTACTACCGTGATGGACCTTCCGATGTAATAAGAATATATTCTCTCAAATTGTTGCATCGTATGCTCATTTATTCCAAAAGTTGTTCTGTCGAGTTTTCGAGTTTTTTCGATTTCTATAGCCGACGTAGAACAAAAACCTCGTAAAGTAGAGCTGAGAACTTGTCGAAAACTAAAAATTTTTAGGGTTGTTCTTCGTTGTTCGAATCCAACACACCTATTCCGATGTTCGAGAAAGTCTTTTTTGTGTATTTTTCAAATAACTACTGCATTCAGTGCAGTGGCGGGACCTGTGAAAAAGCACCGATCATGAGTCATAGATCACGAATATATGGGTCACTCAAATTCTTCTGTACCCTATATATTTCCACTTTTTGCTCATTTTAGCACCTTTTGGAGTCTGTGGAGCCTTCGCTGTTTGACCTATGACAATATAATTTGGGGTAGTGTTAGAAGATTTCATGGGCCACATATTCGTGTTGAAATTTTTAAAACTCATCCGCTAGTTTCGGTGGAAGGGGGTTCTCAAAGTGTTGCAAACCCACCATGTTGTCATAGTGATAACTCTCGTAAATTAAAAGATTTTGGCTTGAAATTTTTATGGCAGTTGGAGACTATTAAGGACTGGTTTGGTATTGAATTTGACCGAAATCGGTCCGCTAGTTTTCGAATGGCAGCCATGATAAAATTTGACATTTTTGGAAAATACACACCGCGGTTGATGCGCGGCAGAGATATTTTTTCTATTCTGTACGTTATTTAGCATTCCTTTTATATTCTTGTTTTGATTGCGCACTGTAGTCATCATCCTTCTTGAAACCTGTAGTAATTTGGCTCGTTTATTAGGTAATTTAACAATTTATTGCATTTTTTAAAATTCCTTTTCCCGTCTCGTGTTGACTCTTTATTTAATTATTTGTTTTTGAATCCCTACTGGTTTACTTTTTGACAGGTTTTTCCCCACTTTGTGTTATTCCACAATATTAAGTTGAAATTTTGAAATTATCCATTCAGTTGATTTTTTTTTGGAATCTTTCTCTCTCTCGCTCTCGCTCTTCCCTTGTATGTATTTGTATACATTGAATGTCTCAACCTCCGAAATGTGCCAATGAGCCACTATTAGTGCGGGTATCAAATAATGATTTATGCCTTTCTATTTTTTTTTTTTT